>CAMOHE010054914.1:0-13602 GCA_946598075.1 Artocarpus hirsutus | reverse complement strand
TCATGTCTTTTCATGTTTATGTTGCATATGTAATGTCACCAGTGTTTGTAAATTTGGATCGAATTTTTTGTTTTGTGCTAATTGATTATAGATTTACGCTAACTAATGATTTCATGGTTATGTTT
Source organism: Artocarpus hirsutus (assembly GCA_946598075.1). Classification (NCBI taxonomy): domain Eukaryota; kingdom Viridiplantae; phylum Streptophyta; class Magnoliopsida; order Rosales; family Moraceae; genus Artocarpus; species Artocarpus hirsutus. Next base: position 13,477 of record CAMOHE010054914.1, on the reverse strand, counting down.
GCATATGCTATTGCATTACTTACTAGTCTGTTTAAAATTGGATGGAAAATTTGCTGGATGCTAATTAATTATTTTAAATGGCAGTTGAAGGGGCTGATCCTGTTAGGAGAGAGAGGCTGATTGAGCTGCTTGATATTGACCTGAAATGGCGAATGCATAAAGTATCAGATGGGCAGCGCCGTCGTGTCCAAATCTGCATGGGACTTCTTCACCCTTTTAAGGTATAACGAAATCATCTATATGCATCAGAACATCACAAGACTTGGATGGTGGTTGTGCACTCTCAACTTCTGTTAATATCGAACATCCATATCAGAATCTTTTAACCTTTTTTTTTCCCCCTTTCTCGAGGAGCTCCTTTCAACGTAATCAAATTTTGTCTTGAGTCTTAATAATCTTAAGTCCTGTTTTTGCAGAGATTCTAAATATTGTAATATCACCCTTTGCGGGTTTCCCAGTAATTCTTTGTCTTTCTTGTTGTATATACAAATATATATATATATATATATATATATAATTTGGTGGGATGAGATGAAAAGACCAGCTTTCTAGCATTTTAATCTGTTTCCAACCGTTTTGATGACTTAAACAGGTTCTTTTGCTAGATGAGGTGACAGTGGACTTAGACGTTGTTGCTAGGCTGGACTTACTCGATTTCTTCAAAGAAGAATGTGATCAGGTATTGACTTGCACTATTTATTATTATGTCTACATGCATGAACACGTCAGATGTGAGTCTTTTAAGAACTCATACATGGATGGACAGTGCATGTGCTCGTTGGATCTTGAACGTTCAGTTGCCCCATTTTCTAGGACAAGACAATTTTGTAATGTAATGTTTGATTGTCCGGTTAAATAATAAATATTAGAAGTCTACCACATTTTGACGAGTAAGGATAGCTTAATTGGTTGTAAGCCTCTCCACCCCAACTACAGGTTGATAACTCGAGTCATCTTGAACCCCACTTAAATGTGGTGGCATTCGTCTTTCCTTTTTATTAAAAAAAAAGAAGAGGAGTCTACCACATTGTTACAACTGTTTCCTTCTTGTGGTTGTCGTTCATGTTGTCTTCTTAATTGTAGAGAGGAGCGACAATAGTATATGCAACCCATATCTTTGATGGGTTGGAGACATGGGCAACACATCTGGCCTACATCCAAGACGGCAAGCTTAGAATGGCCGAGAAGTTATCAGAGATTGGTGAGTTGAAGAACTCAGCCAACCTTCTATCTGTTGTCGAGTCCTGGCTCCGTTCTGAAGTTAAGCTGGAAAAGAAAAAATCCGTCAATCCTCCTACCGCCCAAATCCAAAAGACATCGGCTTTTGGTACCTCTCCTTTTGTCTCATCTAGACACATGGCGTACTACCGATAATTTATAGAATAATTTGTTGCAGACAAAACGCAATTCCAATGTATTTTGTTTCTACGTTTTGTGTAATTCTTGTTTAATCTTGTTGCAATTTTTCTTTTAAAAATGTAGAAATAAGGAAAGCATAGTGCCAAATTAGTCGTATCATAAAAATCATAAAAAAATGTTTGTCTCGACTTTACGAGGCCGTTTATTTCGAGTATTCTTTAGATTTTTTGAACTCGAATTTGAATTCAAGTATTAAGAATCCTTTAAATACATGTTTGTTTCACCTAAAATCTGAATTCTTTGAGTATCAAGAATCCAAGTTTTTGAAGTTTTGACTCCCCTAAACTTTTGATACTTGAATATCTTTGATACAGTAAAAACTAAAATTCTCTCTCCTATATTTGAGAAAAAAAAATCATAACTTCTTCTTTTGTTATCCAATTGAGATGATTCTTTTTTCATTGTCTTTCTAGTAAAAAGATGAATAAATTAATATCCATATTGCATATTTTTTAGGATTATTATCATTAAGATTTTATTAGATTTGTTGATAAATCAAAAACTACTTTCACTACTTCTGCAAATACAAATTCTAATTTTATTCTATACTTAAATTGAAACTTAAATGCACATCTAAACGTAAATTCGGATAATAATTCAAATTACTAACTCATATCCTAATTTAAATCACACTAACTCAAATCAAATTACTAATTTGAATCTCTTTACCAAACAGACCCAACAAGCTTTACTCTATGTTCTTTTTTCTTTTCTTTTCTTTTTTATTTTTTCGGAAATCTTCCGAGCTTTCGATGACTGTGGTGTAATCCTGCTAGTCATTGTCAATATTGTTGTTTTTGTTTTGAACAGAAGTTAAGGCAGACAAATGGAGGAAGACCTTGTGTAGATTAAAGAGAAGGTAAGCCATGAGAAGCCTCTGGAATTGTACTGCATACCAACTGAACCAACGAATTCATATGATTTGATATCCTAATTCCGAATATCTAAAAACGTCGCATTTAAATTACCATAAAACTACCTCGCTCTGTTTTTCATTAATCGACTTTGAGAAGTATGATTTACTTTAATCCATGCATACTTCATTTCAAGGGTGTCACAAGTTCCCGGGCATATATTACCTCAGGAACGTGTGTTTTACGTAACAAAATCAGTGTGTGGCTGAGCCACATATAAGCAAAGGCGCGTCAATTTTTTAACCTTAGTTTTTACATATAAAATAGTTTAAAAATTATAAAATTATCCTCAATTTGAAAAGAAAAAAAAAAGGATATAACTATGCACATTAAATATTAAAATACGTTGTTGTGTCACCATTTTATAAGAAAATTACCTCTCCTCCGCCCCATATTTAAAATACATAACTATGTCTCTATTTAATGGAATGCTATATATTATTTTCTGTATTGTAACCCACTAAAAAAAAAAAAAAAAACCTTTTCTGCAATCAATTTGGGCAATATAGTAATATCTCTTGAGTTTGTATGGCATATTGACAGTGAGACTGCACGTAGAAGATACTTGCGAAAAAGAGAAACAAAGCAAAAATACTAACGTTCAAGACCAAAGTAACAGAGTTAGCATTGCAAGAAACACACTTGTTAGTTGTTAGGAATGAAATTAACTAAACCAAGCTGTCGTCTCATTTCCAACCACTTCTCCTTGCAGTCACTTGCGGATGGCAATACCTCTCCAACTATGCTCACAACCACCCATGAAAAAGCAAAGCAAACACTTTCAGTTAACTAGTTTAGAAAACTGTCCCATTCACATTGCTGTGTCTTGGTTCCAGTGGATCAACTGCACACTTGAAAACGCTACTGCATTACCAAATTGAAGAAATTCAAAATTGGGTTTGAATCATTTGACGATTTTGAATACTAAATAGACTTTAAAGTGACATTCTTATACACCTTAATTGGGGAATTTATAAGTATCTCTGAATATTAGATCGTTACTATTATCTAGTTGGTGGGATTTTTTAAGGAAAAAAAATAAAATTGCTTGGGAACTTTGTGTTTTTTGTTTTGTTGCTTTTTTTAGTTGATGTATCCGTTGAAAATGGCCCCATATTAATGACCTTATTGCAAGAAACCTTTCAACTCGGCACTCCTAACTTGCCCACGCCGGCTTTGTTCTCTTCAAGAATGTGAACAGTAGAGCTTAAAATACAAATGAACTTCATTGCACTAGATATTAACCAATCCACCACATCAACTTCCCCTCTTTTTTGGGTATTGTGAAAAAAAAAAATCAAAGTATTTTATTAATCGAAATATAGTTATGTATTTTAACTATTGAGTAGTAGCATAGTTATAAATTTTTCTTATAAAAAGACATAACAAAATATATTTTATTTAATTATTGAGGTATAATTGTAATTTTTTTTCATAAGATAAGAATTTAACTATAATATTCAAGAAATTTGAGATAACGCTAAAATTTTAAAAGTTGAGTGAGAATGCTCAAAATAATATCAATAATCACTAGATCAAACAACATAAAATAATAGGACGGGTTGAATTTTAGAGTATTCGTCCCCACATTATCTCTAAGATCCCCAAAGTGACGCATTGTTTATAAGTGATACAAGTAATCTATTTACGTTCACTCAACCCAACAATCAAGATGGCATGTAAAGCCAGTGTGGCTAGTGTAAAAGTTGTTGCCTTTGCCCTTTTTGTTCAACCCATTTTCTCTAAATAGAAAAGGCAACTCTTTTTGTTCATGGATGAGTCATTTAACATTCATTATTCGTGTGCTAATCAAGTCAGTTAAAAATAAAAATTATGCAAATAAAGTTGAGATTTACACTAGTTGGCTTTGGCTTTTATTTTCTCTAAAGCTCTCTGTTTAACAATGCAATGCAATTAGAAAGAATTTATTATAGCATATATAAGAGATTTATATTGCAGCTTATTTTAAGTTTACACTTTATAATATAACAGTTAAAATTATCTATCGTTAGAACAATATTTGTCAATTCTATAAGGTGTTTGGCAGGATGGTTAAAACTATTTTTTATTGTAACATGTGAAAGTTTTACACTATAGTAATTTTTTTATTTTATTGTAACAGATAAAAATTTTATACTATTTATAACTGAAAAAATAAAATAAATAATGTAGATTATTTTCAGGCCAACACCTTATTAATCTCTTTCTTTTTTGGGTTTTCCATTTTCATACAACAGGTGCGCAACACGCACACGGGCGCAAAACGAGAACGTGAAAGTGGCCGCCAACCGAATCTTCTCAGATCAATTTCTCGTGAGATCCAACGCATTAACAAAATTGGGTAAAATTCCCAAAATGGAAAATAATTGATCACAAAAAATGGAAAATAATTGAGCCTAAAAAAAATAAAAAAAAAAAACGGAGGGAAAAGATATATTAGATATAACAAATATAAATATAAATACGGAGGGAGCTGTGTTTGTGCGGTTCTGTGTACGATACCGAAGGAGAGAATTGCGCGCATAACAAGAAAGCAAAACTAGTCATCGGAGTTTCTTTAACTCCTCCATCTCCATTTCCCCCCAATGCAAATGCCGTTGTGACCTCCATCCTTCTCTCTCTTTCTCTCTCTAGGGTTTAACGGATCTTGTTCCATTTCTTGCCGAATTCTCAGCCTCTCTCTATCTCTCTCTGATTTCATTTTTGTTTGAATTTTTTTGACTGAAAACGAAAAATCTTTTCCATCTGCGATTCCTTTGTGGTCTCGGAGCTTGGAGCAGTTTCGGTTTCATCGTAAAGGTATTGGTTTTGAAGCTCTTGATTATGATGAATTTTTCTTTTTTTTTTGCTTTTTTTTTTTGGTTTTTTTGAATTTGGAATGGAAAGTGAAGGACAATGCGGCAATATATATAGATTTGAAATCTTTACTTTGCTATGAAATCAAGAGATTCTGCTTTGATTTGATGCTGATTGGCATGCAATTGAATATATTAGTCTGCGATGTTTAGGTGTTGAAAGCGGTCTATTTCGCTTGTGCGTTTAGGGATGAGATTTCGTCTCCGTTGACTAACCATTACTGGTTAGAAAGCAAAGGACATGGATTCGGCGAGGAGTTGGTTTCATAAGCTTCAACCGCGCGATAAGCTGAGGAATTCGACGAGGAAGAAGGAGCCTTGCTCTGGAGATAATTGTGAGTTGAATCCGCCAATGGATGAGGAAGCGCTTTCCAATGCGACAAAGCAGAAGGCTGCGGCGGCGAAGCAGTACATCGAGAATCACTACAAGGAGCAAATGAAGAATCTTCAGGAAAGGAAGGAACGGTATGCATAGTTCTTATTCCGCCACGATATTATTATTGTCTTTTATTTATTGCAATATCGGTTTTTTTTTTCTTTTAAATTTTATGGAAAGATTTCTTCTGAAGCAGGTTTCTTTCTTCGATTCTTTTCTTGCATTTGGATGGAAGTTTTATTTTTTATTTTTTTGGTTTTTTGGTAGAAACATTTGGCTGGAAGTCAATTAAAGCTTCTTCAGTAAAGTTTACTCTTTGCAACATGAATCTGGTTATGGTTTCAGTAACTTTCCGATCAATATAAAAAATTCACATTGTGTATATACCACAGTAGCCTTTTACTTATTAATATATACATATATATACACACATACTATTGACCTTAATTTGAATGCTAAAGTTCTAAACTTAAAAAATAAAAATTGAATTCCTTTTGGATGGCTTTATGTGATCATCTGTTAAGTTTCTTCTGCATTCCTACCAAAAAAAAAAAACCTTTGCATCTCACGGATGCACCAGCTAGATGTATTATCACTTATCAGAATGTTTCTTTCTTACTTGCATTTCTCATTCCTTTTCAATTGTTGTTCTTATCACTTATATAGTAGAGATTGGGCTTTTAGGCTCTTTCCTCTTCCTATAAATAGTTGATGTGCTTAACATATTTATACTTGCTAAAAAATATTAGACTAAGAACTCTTTAGTGCATTTCCGATAAAGCCAATTACATAGAGTTATTTACCTAACAGAATGTCCTGTAAATAGGAGTCTTACCCTTTTTTGGCTCAGATAGGAATCTTACCCTAATAACGTGTGATGTCTGATAGAAATAGCATTTTCACCATGTAACAGACGAAATATATTGGAAAAGAAATTGGCTGATGCTGATGTCTCTGAGGAAGATCAAAACAACCTTCTGAAATTCTTGGAGAAGAAGGAAACTGAATATATGCGCCTTCAAAGGCACAAGATGGGAGCTGATGATTTTGAGCTATTGACAATGATTGGCAAGGGTGCATTTGGAGAGGTATAAGCGTTTCTATGAGATTATAACCTCTGTCCCTTTTTTTTCTCTTTTGTATTGTTTAAATGTACTTGCACTTTTCTAGTAATATCTCATAGGCAAGTGGTCGTAAATTATTGTACTCCAGGATGTGTGCTTTCATAGTCATATGTCTCTGCTAGGTTTGTAATGTATTTTACTATGGCTTTGTTGTCCAGGTTCGTATATGTCGGGAAAGGACAACAGGTCATGTGTATGCTATGAAAAAGCTCAAGAAATCAGAAATGCTTCGTAGGGGTCAGGTATACATTTATGTGGCCTGCATTTGATATTTTTGAGGCCTTGTTGGAATTATTGTCTGGTCGTGTTTTGTTTGTTTAGGTTGAGCACGTGAAATCTGAAAGGAATCTGCTTGCTGAGGTTGACAGCAATTACATTGTCAAACTGTATTGTTCTTTTCAAGATGATGAGTATCTTTATCTTGTTATGGAATATCTACCTGGAGGAGATGTGATGACATTACTCATGAGAAAGGACACTTTGACAGAAGAAGAAGCGCGATTTTATATTGCAGAAACGATTCTGGCAATTGAATCTATTCATAAGCACAATTACATTCACAGGTTTGTGGGTATACGTTTCACGATTACATTTTAATGTTAATTATTGTCTACGTCAATTGAAGGCAAAAGATTAACTTTATTGGTGTTATTTTTATTGACAAAAAATTTATTGGCGTTATTTTTTGCAGGGACATTAAGCCTGACAATTTGCTACTTGATCGATATGGGCATTTGAGACTCTCTGATTTTGGACTATGTAAACCATTAGACTGCAGTAAACTCCAAGAAGAGGATTTTTCAGTAGGGAACAATCAGAATGGGGTTGCACAAAGTGTTCAGCACCCTTCTGCTCCAAAACGCACCCAGCAAGAACAACTGCAACATTGGCAGAAGAATAGGAGGATGCTTGTAAGTTCTCATCCTTTTATTTGCAAAATTCTCCTTTTTCCTTATTGTCAATTCCGGTTCCAAAAAATTAAGCAAAGTGGAATTCCACTTTTCCTCTTTTTTGTTTATTGTGCATGTGGTTTGGAAAGAATATTTTTATTGCACATTCATAATGCTTGGTTTCTTTAATTAAATTTTTTGGTCACTGCAGGCTTATTCCACTGTTGGTACACCTGACTATATTGCTCCAGAGGTGCTGTTGAAAAAGGGTTATAGTATGGAATGTGATTGGTAAGCAATTATTATTTTTGGGTGTTCTACAGGATTCCCTATATGTCTACCTGCATGTATCCAATTCTTTTGGGTTTACGACACCTGCCCTTTGTTTTTTTTTTTTTAACCTTGTTCATTATGATGGTAGTATTTGTTAACAGCTTTTTGTGTTTCAATTTTGTGGACGAGCAATCAACTTCTATAATATTTTTGGATGTGTGGAAGTGACAAGGATATGAATTTTGCTGATATGTAGGTGGTCACTTGGTGCTATTATGTTTGAAATGCTAGTGGGTTACCCGCCTTTCTATTCTGATGATTCGATGTCAACCTGCAGGAAGGTAAGCTAAAACTAACAAGTTAATAGCATATCAATTATTCAAGCCTGTGTTAGGTTTTCTTTTGTTCTGCAATTTCTTCAGGCCCAAGTTTGTTCAACTATCATCCCATTCACCGGAAAAAGAAGATAGTGAATCAGAAATAGTCCATTTGCATGATAAACGTTATCCCTTCTGTGTCCATTTCCAGATAGTTAACTGGAGAACTCACTTGAAGTTTCCTGAAGAAGCAAAGCTATCTCCAGAGGCAAAAGATCTTATTACTAAACTCTTGTGTAATGTCAACCAAAGGCTGGGATCAAGTGGCACAGACGAAATAAAGGTGTTGTACGATGTGTCCTATTCTAGATTCTTAGAATTTTTTCTTCCTTAAAATAGTTGCATATAATTGGAATTACCTTGGTGCTGATGCCATCATCAGGCTCATTGTTGGTTTAGCGGTGTTGAATGGGACAAGCTCTATCAGATGGAAGCTGCATTTATCCCTGAGGTCAATGGTGAATTGGATACCCAAAATTTTGAAAAGTTTGAAGAGGTATCGGTGTCCTTTTCTTGTCAATCTGTTATGCTATAATGCTCTAGCAAGTCATGTTACTTGTACGTTATAGTAATTTTCTTTTTGGCTTATTTTGGGTTCTGCAGTCGGAAAGTCAAACACAAACTACAGCCAAAAGTGGTCCTTGGAGAAAAGTAAGCTTACAATTCTTATTTTCCTGGCTGATGCCTATCACAAATATTGGCGATTGTGCATTCAACGCCTTGTCTTTTTCTTTTTAACGTAAACTATTAGGCAGTTTTTTACATTGACTTTTTGGTTGTCTGGCAATATACACATTATGATAGTGGAACCAAAATTCGATATGGATTCGTATCTCTTTTATTTTTTGTGCTGATAATGGTATTTTCAAGTTTTACATCTGGTAAAGTATTTAACGGTCTTTGTTTTTTGTTATTTTATTCTGCAGATGCTCTCGTCCAAGGACCTCAATTTTGTTGGATACACGTACAAAAATTTTGAAATCATAAACGATTATCAAGTGCCTGGGATGGGTTTGTCTTCTTTCCATCATTTCCTATTGGTCTCTTATTTTCCTTTATGTTAATATTTTGGTAGCCTACTGAACACTGAAGAGTATGTCTTGTGTTGGGAAGCCTAATATAACCACTAGAGTTAGAAGGCGATGCATACACTAATTACGAAGTAAAGAGAAAGGAAATCAAAAGTAGCTGGTTTAGAGATCAGAAAATCCAATCATCGTCCATAGAGAAACATTGAATAACTCATATTTACATGTCCTACAGTGAATCATTTTCGAGTTATTAGTAAGGAGAGCTAGTTTGATTGACTGATTTAAATTTTTTTCCTTTTGTTTCCTCTCCTGTAGCTGAGCTGAAGAAGAAAAGCAACAAACCAAAGAGGCCATCTATCAAAGCCCTTTTTGGTAGGTTTATAACTGTTTCCATTCATTATAACGAGAGAGAATTTTTTACGTTTTTTTTTTTTCCAGTAATGAGTTCATCTATGTATAACTGACTAGCAAGATAAGGGGATTTTTTGTCCCATCTCTCACGTTTTTGGATTAACTTGGGACAGATGGTGACTCAGAGACAACGGAGACATCAGATACACCTCCAAGTAATCAAGCAAAGCAAGGGAGTTTTTTGAACCTCTTGCCTCCCCAATTAGAAGTATCCGAGGAGCAGAGCGACTCCTAAACCTGCCAATCTATTTGATGGACTCGGAGCTTGTTCGTTGCAGAGTTGACCATCACGCACCGCTCACTTTACCTCTTTGATGCTGCCTTCCACACCTGAATTTTTTGCCTATTCTTTTCAGTGGCTTTGTCAGCATGTAACTTTTGAAGTTTGAATTCCAAAGGCTCATCAAAGCCTGATCAACAGAGGTGCAGGTTTTTGAAGCATCTGACTAGCATCGACTCCAATGGAAGAAAGACTCCTGTAAGTCTAAAAATGAAGAGAGAATTGGAAAGTAAAAGAAAAAAAAAATCTAATTTTGTAATTCGTTTACTACTGATGTGTTCTGTTTTCTGTTTCCCCTTTTTCTTATTCTTCCGGTAATGGTGTACAAAGTTGTCCGAACTCATACCGTGTATACTTTACTTCAGTTATAAATAATAAGAAGACCATTTTAACTTGAGTAATTACACATATGAAATATGTAAGAGAATCTTTGCTGTGTTTCTTTTTGGAAAATTTTAATAAATGTTCTATATGAAACTTACGTTTTATAAAAATACAACACTTGTTCATATACAAGTTAAACGTGCAATTCGAATAATAATATAGTTAAGGGTGGAATGAAGACAACACACTTTTTAAAAATGTTAATTTTTTAAAAGCGATCTAACGTAAAATTTTATATTCTTCTTTGCACTCGTATAATTTGAGAAGCATTTGGACAGTAAGCTATATGGGCATGGCCCAAGGCTCCACGCCCAACCAGCCACTTGATAAAAAGGATCTTTTTTTGTTTTTTTGTTTTTTTTGTTTTTTTTTTGTTTCGTTAAATCAAAAAACATTAAAAAGTGGTATTGTTTTTAAAATAAATAAACATGTTTTTGTTTTGAAAAATAAATTTTTTTAAAAAATTATACTAAAATTATTTTTAAAATTTTTATTCAAAAAACATATAAAAAAAAATTTTAAGAACAAAAACAAACCCATATACGCCGTCGTTTAATACCCACAGATTGGTGAGTTATCACGTTAGTATTTTTGGGACAGGCGTAGTGATGCGACGTGGGACTGGGGATCGTCGGGCAAGGTCGAGTCCCTTTTGGAGATCCGTATATCGCATATCATGTTACTTTCTCCAATTCATTATTCACGTTCTATTTTTTTTGTTTTGGTTTGGGCAGTTTTATCTCACGTCTTGATTCCTCAACTCTAGGTTATGTATAGTACTTGCTCTTTCACGAATTTATAATAAGGTATCATACAGATGACAATGGTTATTTTTATCAAATTATGTTAAATTATTATGAGACGATTTGACTATTAAAATTGTATTTTATTAGTACAATATTTTTCATACCTGACTACCGTAATTTCCCCTATGAAACATAATATTCCTATGAAACATAATATTCTTATATAAAGACAAAGTCATATAAGGATAAAAGTAGGCAGCCGTCCACCTTGAACCTTTTTTTTTATGCTTAGGTATATGAGTTTTTATAAAAATTTTATTTTGCACCCTTAAAATTGTATACTTACCTAAAAATAGTATTTCGCTCATCACTTTAGTAATTCAATCACACTTTCGTCTTTTTCCCCAACTAATATTTTTTGACTCCGCTCCTGTTTCTATAGGAGGAAAAATATTTCAATCCTGCTAAAAGAACAACTTTTTTAAGAATAAAATCATAACGATTGGATGAACACTTTTATATTGTATTATTTTAACAAGACAGTTAAAAATTCAGTTTTTGAAAATTTAATTTAATGGTTAAAAAGACTTGCTCTATCGTTAAGGCAAAACAATACGTGCCTTGCCATAGAAATCTTTTTTTTTTTTTCCCAAATGAAACCTCAGTGTAACACACCTCCGGAGAATATGAATATTCTGCATTTTTCCTGAATAACGATAGTCAGACATAATTTTCTTTTCCTTGGTCCTGGAGAATGATAGGAACGGATTGAGCTAGCTGATGAATGGTGATAGCAATAATGTTTCAGGTTGTCGGGGTTTTTTTTTTCTTATCTTGTCTATTTATTTATTTTTTCTGCAAGCAGTAAGTCATCCAAAAGACGTCATCTCTTGCAGTTGAGTTAGTAACCGAGGTTAACCATATCAGCACACAAATCAGAGGCTTTTCTTTTCTTATTTTGTTAGAAAGTAGAAATGCACAGAGATTTTGTAGGATATACAAGACAATTGCCGATTGGGAATCTCATTTGACGAAGAAATTCTGTGACTCCGCATATATAACAACAAATATATTCTCTGTCTATCGCTCCTTCCTTGCGTAATCCTGTGGGTCACCATATTTTTATATGACTGCCACTTGTCGTAGAATTGTCATGACAATTTATTTTTTGATGTCATCGTTTGCGTGTAACCTTCTTTGTATGACTTTCTGATATTTAATTATTGGACCAATGATTTATATATAGATCAGGTAGCGGACAGAAGTGGATATGATTGATTTCCCACACTATTAAAAAAATATATAATAGCAGGTTATGTTCAATGGTAGTCTTATAGGGTGTTTGGGAGGGTGGTGGGAACTATCGATCATAACCACTTTTATTATAGCATATGAGAGCTTTATATTGTAGCAAATTTTTTTATTGTTACTGTAGCATGTGAGAGCTTTACACTGTTCATAACTAAGTTTGTGGTGGGAACTACTCAGCCAATAGAGTTTTTTTTTTTTTTGGTAATAAAAGTGTAAAAGAGCATTTTTGTACTGAAATAATGCGATTTTAAGATATTTTGAGAAGTTAGATGTCTACTTGGTTTATAGGTTTGGACATAAAATTTTATCCGAATTTTTTTTGATAAAAAACTGTAACACCTCGAAGTTAATTAAGTATAATTAGAGTATTAAATGGTGGATTAGTGTGCCATAATGATTATTTTAAACTTAACTAGATCATTTTGTGAAATTTTTTAATTAATGTCATTTTGATTCTTTTAATGATTTTTAATTATTTTTAAGTGCTATTTTAAATTTTAAAACAAAACAATTTGTCAAATGACCAACACGTCCCTTTTGAAAAACCACGTGTTGTACACACGGTTTTCCTTCACTGGTTTTGTCTCTCTTTCCTCTATTTATTTCACTCATCCTCTCATTTTCTCTCTCATGCTCGTCTCTCTTCTCTCTCTCCTTCCCCGTGAGTCTCTCTCTCACTCTCTCTTGATTTCTCTCATCCTCTCTCTAAATTTTTGATTCAAAATTCGATTTCAAGCTTCGGGGTTGTGGATTGAAAGCTCAGGAATGTCATTGAGCAACCACAAACTCGATTCAAGGTTAGTTTTTAAAATTTCAAAACTTTTTACATTTTTCAAATTCTCTTCCATTTTGAGATCTAAGCTTTTCTAAGCTTAGAGAACCTTTAATCTAGGTTAGATGAACTTAGAATAACTAGAATTGAAACGTTATTTCATCAAAAACGGATTGGAATCAAGATTTTTTATTTTTTCTCTATTTTCTCTATTTTTGGATTTTTGTGAAAATCTTGTTTAAAACTTGTTTTAATCCATTAAAAAGTGTTCTACTATGATTTTCTATTGTTTATGATGATTACCCATGCCTGAG
>CAMOHE010054910.1:97415-107859 GCA_946598075.1 Artocarpus hirsutus | reverse complement strand
GGGCATGATGCCATATCAGAGATCGGGTCGTATAGTGAACGACCTTGGGGGCAGGTCCCGAAACCCAGCTGGGCCACTTCGGTGGTGAATAATTGGTTTGCCCGAGAGAGCTTAAAAGGTATTCTTGACAAACTGATTTCAATGGGATTTTTATTTAATCAAAATATTTATTTGATTTATTTATTTGTTAAGAAAGTTTTAATAAAATATTTGTCTGTTTAATTTAAATATAGTCCTCCTGAGCCTTTCGCTCACATTTTTATCTGTTTTAAAATATTAACCCTAGGTGGACATCAGCTTAGGATCGGAGAAGAGTCCACTGACTGGACTTATGATCAGTAGAAGATCTGGGTAGGTTGTACTGTAGTAAGTAAGGCATGTAAACTCTTAACCTTTCTTTTATGGACTGTGGTTGTATTGTAATATTGTCAGTACTACATGTGTGTGCACAATATGTGGGTCAGTGGGACCCATACTCGTTCCACCTCACATTTAAATATTTTTAATATTCTTTTATTTGCTTAATTATTATAATGGTTTATTTTAATTCCTTAAATTATTCTATTCAAACGATTTTTAAAATTTCTTCAAATTTACTTATAAATTTAATTCTAAAACCCTGTTTTCAACTAAACCTTTATTTAATTAACTTAATTAAACCACCACGTCATCTCTCGTACTCTGGGGCGTGACATATTATGATATACAATTATAAAGTGTTATACATATATGTGGCCCAAGTGAGAGATTGTTGGATTTGATCTTTGGGGGCAAACATATATATAATAATTGTATATTATGAACTGCCTAATTAAAGTGATCTAATAAGGTATAAAATTTTGGGTTTTCAAACATTTTATAAAGTATGGACCCATTTATATGTAAAGACTTCAAAGTCTAATTTTTATTTTTATAATGGGCCAAAATAGAAATAACCAAAATAGAAATAAGATAAAATTAAAATATTTATAAACGGTTTTGGTCCCTAAGATGTACATATGATTTTTTTTTACATCCCATCATTCGAAAAGAAAAAGGCCTTTTTCTCATAAAAACCATACGTATTGGCTTGAAAGACCAAGAACTGAAAGATTCAAAGATCACATCCGTTCACATGGATTCAGGTATGTTTTTGTTAAATTTCTTGATGAATTAACATAAGATTCTGTATTTAGTGATGGTTTTCATCTATAAAAGTTTCCTCTAACAACATAACCATATATCCTCCAAGGAAGTTGTGTATAAAATATTATAGGGTGGGAAAAATAAGGGGGTATACTGATAGTATACAATGTATTACTATTAACACAATTACCATTTTCTAATTAAATAAAGTATAAAACTTTTTGAAAATTTTTATAGTAAATAACAGAATTACAATATAAATAATTTATAAATAAAAATAATAAATTACTCACACTATAAGTTGATATCTACTGTAACTATTTTAAAGTACCATTTACTGTAATTAGTTTTAAAAAGTGTTATCCACGGTAATTTCTTTAATATGACATGAAAATTTTAATTACGTCGTTTTTTTTATCCGATTCGATTATGAATTTTACTACTGTTTGTGGGAATGTGTTAAACGCGGGGACCATTTCATGGTGGCAACTTTTTGCACTGAGCGGATCATTTCATTCTTTTAAAAAATTAAAGGCTTGGTTTAAAAAAAAAAAAATGCATCTTCTATCTGCTACGATTAAGAATTAAGATTCCTATTTTATTGTTAACATTTTCTTAGTTCAATAAAGAAATAATATGCATCTTTTTTTAATTTAATTGTAAGTTTTATTTTTTTGACCCTTTTTTTGTGGGAATGTGCACCTTATTGTTGTCAATTTTTTATTTTTAAAAAATTGATTTGCTTTTCTTTTCTTTTCTTTTCTTTTTCTGGTGAATTGAATAGATTAAATTGTTTTTTTTTTTCCTTTTTCCGTGTTGTTTTTGGAAAAAGATATGAACATGTACTTTAATTTACCTTTCGTTAGATTAAGTGGATTCAATTAATCTTTTATAATAAGGATTTTTTTATAAATAGATGTGAAGGATTAATTATGTATTACTCTAGTCATGTGTGGTTTTTTCGACTCAACTGACCATGTGCGACATTTTCCACTAGTTGGTCTTGTAACTTACTCACTAGCCACTTCTATTCTACGGTAAATATTTTTTTGCCCTATCATTTCATGAAAGGCTAATCAATTTTGGGCAAGGTCAATTTCTTTCTCATTTTAATTACCACGATAGAGTTTGATAATCTTGTACCTTCATCCATTTCAATTTATAATGATTATTGCCTTGAGCAGTAGGAAGTCAAAGCACCAGCCCCAATAGGATGCATCTCACGCATAATGAATAATTAAAAAAAAATATGTACAACAAGGACTAACAAAGCACTACGACGCGGCCACTAAATATCCAAATTGAACAAACAAAAAAAAAGAGCTAAACTCAATAGCTCCATGGTCACGAAATATGCCATACAATTATCTATAAATTTCTCTCAAAAAGGATCTCGAACTTTAGTCCTATTTTAGTCTTAGAATTTTGAGGCATCTCATATCTAACTATAATTTGTTAGTTTGTTTAAGTAATAGTCCTTTCGTATTTTGTGTCACGATCACATACATATTTAGTATTACATCAACAGAGTATTAATATTTTTCCTTTTTTTAACAACCGATAGAAGAGCTAAAGTTAAAACAAAGAGATAAAGGTTTAAGTTTGAAGTATTTTAAAAGGTAGAGACCAAAACAAAATTGAAAGTGAATTTCGAGGACTATGATTAACCTTAGTGAGTATGAAACCAGCCCAAACTGGTGTTTCATATCATTTCTCCTGTCACATGCCAAGCATTTTTTTTTTCCCCTAAAAAAAAAAAGGTGCATTGTGCACAATTCTGCTGGTCCCTTTTATCCACCAAACAAGATCGATCTTTTTCTTAGCTAGTATTATCAAATAGATCAAACAAACTTCAATACTGGCAGAAGACCGCATAAAACATTCATTTGGTTTTAGAGTAATTGTAAACCAATTTCATTAGTTCACCTGGATAACACTAAATTTACCACAAACTTCCAAAACCACCTTCGTTATGATCCAACAATTCAAACAATTTGGCAAAAGGCGGTCTGCGGATCATGGTGGCTTGTTCAAAGGCATATGCAGCCTCAATTAGCTTTGGCTCTGTCCCCTTCAACCCACCAAAACAGAGACCAAATGGCATTCCATCATCGTCATACCCGGCTGGGACAGTAATTCCAGGGTAGCCGCCAATTGCCAAGACGGAAATAGAACCTGTACCTGGTGTCACCAGCGCATCCAATTTATTTTCCACCATCATTTTCTCGAACCCATCTCGCGAAAGATTTCTCATCAACTCAGTTGCCCTCCTTTCCTTTTCTCCAATCCCATTCGTCTTTTCTGATTGGATAAAAGTGTGTTGACCATATTCTTCTGTCTTCTCCTGGATTGGACAAACATGCAACACACAAGACTACTGAACCTTTTTCTGTATGTCAATAAACTCTATAAACAAATTACTAAACTCTATCAGATAAAGTCTGAGATTTGAGAATGAGATTGTTACCAAATCAGGGTGATTCTTGTTATAAGCAATAACGTCAGCAAGCGACCTCACCGGAGAAATAACAAGTTCTTTTAAGTACTCATTTAATGAGAGCTTGAACTCAGCCAACATTGCTGTGAGTTCACCACTTCTACCTGGATTCAGCACCACATCTATGTTTTCTATTTCAAGATTGTCCACAATAGTTGCACCCCTTTCTCTAAATTTTAAAGAAAGAAAACATCAAAGTGAGTATCAGTCGGTGTGTACACAATTTACTTCCTTTACTAGGGCAACAAGAAGGTTTAAATAAATCTTTTTGTGATACCTTAATGTATTCAGATGACTTTCAAAAGCTTGTAGGACGGAGGACTTTATAGTGTCCAAAAATGGTTTTCTAACGACCCCAAGTCTTTTTCCTCTGAGTCCATCTAATTTGAGGAACTGTTTATAACCACCCAAAGGTATGAATTTAGCAGCTTCTTTTGTTGCTTCATAGTCTTGTTCGTCAAAGCCCACAATTGCATCGAGCACGTAAACCGCATCAGAAACTGTCCTGCTTATAGACCTGACAATTTTTTCATAAGGACCATTTAAAACAGATCAAACTATGCATGTCCTTCAGCAAACACAATTAGAATAAAAATCTTTACCCAATGGTGTCATGGGGAGGCAAAACAGGAATGACCCCAGCGCGGCTAGTGAGTCCAACTGTAGGCTTGAACCCGACGACAGAGTTGTGGTCAGATGGGCAGAGTATGGAGCCATGAGTTTCGGACCCAAGGGACACTGTGACCATGTTTGCAGCTACCGAAATGGCCGATCCACTGCTTGAGCCACATGGATCTCGGGAAGAAACATAAGGATTCTGCATTGGTTTCAGTTTCACACATTGCAGAGTCAAATTCAGTTGGTTATACACCAAAATTTCACAATGTGCATTGAACCTAGGAAGGTCTCTTCACAATAAATAGATTGTTTGACAAATACGGTATGTTTATTACAATGTTTTCCCCACAAAATTTGAAATCAAATTTAATTTGAACTACAAAGTTGTAGTTCAAATTGCATTGCTGACCTATTGTGATTATAATGTAGAAGGATTTAGCTATAGGATTCATTTTTTATATTTGCATTGTGGTTTATTTTAGCTTATATACGTGGCTTTATTATTATTATTATTATTATTATTATCATTATTATTATTATTTATTCGTATTGCTATTTGTCTATCTTGTCACTTGTCTAAGTAGCTTAGTTGTTATTGTTTGATCTAAGCGGTCTATAAATGCTCATTTTAGCTATGATTAGACTTGAAGATTATAATTTGGGACCTTGTGTATTAGAGCTTTCAATTTTGAAGTTGATTTGGTGCTTGTAGATTTGAGATTTCCGAGCTAATATTTTTAACGCAGATTTTATTTTGTATTTTTTTTAAGGAGTTTGTATTGTTTTGACGAAATAACGTTAAGGTTAGTTTAGATTCTTAATTGCATAATTACTTTGTTCCTTTTTTTTTTCCTTTGATAAGTCAATTTTCCTAAACTTATAAAAAAAAAACAAAACAAAACAAAACAAAACGAAAACAAAATTGAAAAGGACGGTGACAGACTGACCACGCCTTGTCCAGCTCTGGCGCACCAACCATTGGGAACGCGACCCAGAGCACGAAACGAGTACCACTCGGTGAGACTAGCTTTCCCCAATATCACAGCCCCGGTGGCCCTAAGCTTCTCCACCACTCCGGCGTCCCGAGGCACCACCGATCCAAGCAGCGCGTACGATCCCGCCGTCGTGTTCAACTTGTCCTTCGTCGCTATCGTGTCCTTCAACAGCACCGGAATTCCCTCCAGCTCTCCCCGCCGCCAATCGGCCCCCCTCGACCTCCCTATCCGGCGGCGGTCGGCGTCCTCCGCCAGCTCCAGCGCGTCAGGGTTGACCTCGACCACGCTGCGAAGCGTGGAATTTAGCGTTTCGATTTGGCGGAGGTAGAACTCCACCAGCTGTCTCGAGGTCAGCTTATTCTCCGAGAAGGCTCTTTGGATCGCTTCAATGGTTGCTTCCTGGATGCTGAATTCCTGGCCGTTGATTCTGTTGACTTTTGTAATCAGGATTGCGATGAACAGAAGAAAGAGGGAAAAAGCTGGAATCTTGATGGCCATGGCAAGATTACCGAAGCAAAGACCAACTCCAATCTAGTCCAACAGGCAAACTAATATATTGTTATTATTTAATTTAATTTTTTCTTTTGTTTATATTATCAAGTATCAAATTTTATATTCGAACAAATCGTAGTCTAGACTCAGAAATGCTTGTTTTATACGTTCAGTTTGAATTTTGATTTAACAACGTTAAAAAATGTTGTCCCAGAAAGTGTGTTATAAGAGGTTTACAACTATATGGTTAAAATTATTTTTATTGTAAGATGTTTGAGTTGTACATTAAAAATTTTGTTCTTTTTACAACTATAACATACAAGAGGATATACTGTTTATAACGCGTGGTTATGACGGCTCTGCTAAACACCCTTGTATTTACAATTCTCAAATTAGCTGACGTGTGACTAGTCTCAACATTTTTGTTTTGAATTTGATCTTTCAAAACAGAGAAAACAGTACACCACATTAAACAACGTACTTAAACCATTTTTGGGCATCATTATCTCCAAAATAGGAGAATGTTATTCTATCAGTATTCAGAGGAACAACAATTTTACTTCAATATTGCATATGTCACACTTCAAGATCGGAGGAATCCTTCGGACTTTGGTGGATTGTTCAAAATCATAAGCAATCTCAATCAACTTGGGCTCAGTACCCTTTGATCCTCCGAAACAGATCCCGAACGGCATTCCATTGCTTTCATAACCCGCCGGCACGGTAATTGCAGGGTAACCTCCAATTGCCAGCACTGCGGAAACACCCCATCCCATTGTCACAATTGCATCCAACTTATTCTCCTTCATCAGTTTCTCAAATCCGTCTTCAGACAGTTTCTTCATAGTCTCTGCTGCCTTCAACACATCTTCTCCGATCCCACTTGTCCTCTCCGACTCAATCAGCTGTTCTTGCCCGTATTTCTCCATCATTTCCTGCAATGAGCAAGTCGCAAATATTCAACATTTTGTTTTCTGTCAGCCGGTTGATCAGGAAAAGAAACGGATTCTGTGCTTACCAAATCAGGGTTGTCCAAGCTGAAAGCAATGATGTCTGCTAGAGATCTCACTGGAGAGTTTGTTAGCTCCTCGAGATATTTGTTTAAGAAGACCTTGAACTCAGTTGTTAGTGCAATTGCTTCGCCACTCTTATTAGGATCCTGAATAATATTAATATTTACTATTTCCAAACCATCCAATATGGTTGCACCTCTTTCCCTTGAATTTTTCAGATCATATAATTCAAAAGTATGAACACTGATGAGTAAAAGGTGATGCTCATATAAATATTTATGACAGCATGTATATATGAGTTGTGTGACAGCATGTACAGGTCGTTTGAGAAGAGAGTTCAAACCAATAGTTTGGGTTCAAAACACTTCAACAATTCAAATTATATGAAAGAAAATTGTAGCAACCTTGGATTGAACCAAAGTTCCCAAACTGGCCGGTGAATATTTGCCTTTGGCTAGCCCTTACCTTAAGGTGTTAAGGTGATGCTCGTAGGCTGAAACAGCAGAGGATCCATGGATTTCTTACAACCCCAAGTCTTTTCCCTTTTAGCCCATCTTCCTTCAGAAATTGCTTATAACCACCTTTAGGAATGTTGCTTCTTGGTCTCTGGGATCATAACCCACAATTGCATCTAGCACATAAACAGCATCCGAAACTGTCCTGCATATGGGCCTGCAATATGCCAGAACTAGACTACTAAATAAGCTTGGTTGGCTTCTATGTCAAGTAATAAAATAGGATTTTTTGATATTGTACTTGTATCAATCACTTTTCATATATCATGATTAGCAACATAGAATTGGTCACATGTTACCCGATTGTGTCCTGACGGGGGAGAACGGGACAACCGCGGCACGGCTGGTGAGACCAACAGTGGGTTTGATTCCAACGACAGAGTTGTGATCAGCTGGGCAGATGATGGGCGCGTCAGTCTCAGTTCCTAGGGACACGGAAACCATATTTGCTGCAACTGATATGGCGGATCCACTGCTTGATCCACATGGGTCCCCCGACTCAACGTAAGGGTTCTGCATGCCATGTTTACGAATCACAGGTAATTATTAAAACACTGACTTGGATAGCTAATGATTTTCTTGAAAGTTTTAAGTAGGAGCCCGTTAAAACCTGTCTGATCTGATCCCTACTTCCTTCTTAGTTATTCATTTTTGTTCCGCTTACAATACGGTACTGAATACTAAACAGAAAACAGTAAAATGACCTCCGCATCAGAAGGTTTTGTTACGCTTAAAAATAGAGATTGTATAATAAAAAAATAAAAAATAAAAAATAAAAAATCTCGATAGCTTCTTTTCTTGCAGAAATGTTTGCGGAAATCCAATTGTTTTATACCACGACACATCAAAAAATCATTGCTTCAGGAGTTTCTGAATTAAGACATGAAAAAATGACAAGTGTTCAGGAAAAAAGCATGATTAAAAAAAAAAAACAACAAAGAACATCAAAAAGGAGACCCTAGAAAAGAAGGAAAAGACTAAACCAACCACGGCATGTCCACCTCTAGCACACCAACCACGGGGAATCAGCCAAGAACGAGCACCATACCACTCACTCATGCTAGCCTTTCCCAATATCACAGCTCCAGCACTTCTCAGCCTCTCGACCACTGTTGCATCCATCGCCACCTCTGACCCTAGCAGCGCATACGAACCCATCGTCGTATTCATCTTGTCCTTCGTTGCTATGCTGTCCTTCAGCATCACCGGCACGCCATGAAGCTCCCCCAATGACGATCTACACTCACTATCAGCCTCCTTCCGCTCCCTGTCTGCTCTCTCCGCCTGATTTTGTGCATCCGGGTTCACTTCCAGCACGCTTCGAAGCAGGGGATTGAGGCTTTCAATCTGGTCAATGTAGAGGTCGACCAACTGCCTTGAAGTCAGCCTCCCTTCTGCAAAGGCACGTTGAATATCGGGGATTGTGGCCTCGACGACAGTGAATTCCGATCCGTTTGTTGTGTTGATTAAGCTTAAGAGGAGTAATATCAGTGGTAAGAAGAGTAGAGATTTTCCATGGTTGACTTTCATTTCTCCTCAATTGATGAAGTACCGTCTGATCTATGCCTCCGAGACTTTAGTTATTTTGACTTGTTCGTAAAACATGTTTTTTCAGTTTAATATCCAAGCTTAGTTGACAAACTCTTTTGCTTATTATCACGCGAAAGTGATTGACCTTGGTCAACTTGGAAGTACCTTTCAGGCTGAGAGTACCGTTCCATTACTCTAGTGTACAGTCTCTTTTCCTCCCCCTTAAAATAACATGCACGTTTATCTCGGGCCAAGCTAATATAATAACTGAACTATCACTCAACAGTTACCAAAAGCTTCGAAATAATTAATAACTTGGTTTAAATTTAATTGTCAGATGTGAAGTTCGCCAAGTCTACGTATTAAATAATAAATGGGTCCGCAAATGGTACAAGTTCACTTGTGCATATGCCACCCATGTGTGAAACCTCGCCATTTCATTATCGTTCTGAAGGCGTGGGACCGATATAGTTATTACCTTCTGCTATTTATATAGTTGTTGCTTCCTTTTTTTTTTTTTTTTTCTTTTTCCTAGTGTGGAAGCAAATTATTTTGTTTCAAGGACCTGATCTAGACTTTGATATTACTAGAGAATATATGTTAATTATAAGTGCTGATTATAACTGGAGCATGTCTTTCAAAACTCAATTAAAATTAATATATGGAAATAGAAATAGGCTGATTATAAATTATCTTTGCATGCTTAGATTTATGGGGTATTCTTAGCATAATTAGCATTGTTTAGCAGCAAATGTGAGGCTAAATATGTTTCTGTACTGTCATGCGAAAGTATGTGCTGCTTGCTAATGTATTATGTGTCATCCCCAATCCCTATGACAAAATAATTAGAAGGACAAGACCAGCTTGAATTTAATCCGATGGGTGTAGAAGAATTAAAATTGTTTGCTATCTTGTTTGCCAAAGATCTTGCCAGCCTTTGCTCTATATAGCCTGCCTGCATGCCATGAGTAGGTTTTCTGGCAGTGCGTTATGCTTCATGGCAACTTTACAATATTGAAATTAGTTGAGGTTTATCTCAATATGAGAAATGCTAAATGTAATGACCCGAAAAATTAAAACGCTAATAACTATGATTAATTGATGGTTTTTCCCTCATGATTTAGCTAAGTACTTAAGAAAGTACAAGTTTAGCATTTATTAACACGCATATTTAAAAGTCTTAATAGCCATAAGACCTTAGAAATAAGTAATGTTGTGAATGCACAAAATTATGTGCTTTATTTATGAAACATGTAATAATGTAATGTTATGATAGTACATTAAAATAATTAAAAATAATTATTTAATGTGCTAAACCAAGAATTCATGATTTATTAATTTTATGCATGAGCCAAAAAGACAATGTTATTTGGCAAAAGTGGAATTTCCAACGTATTATGATCATGTGGAGAATTCCTATATGATAACAGTTCAGTAAGAGAAACACAGATCAATAGTGATCATGAGCTCCATACCATAAATTAAAAATGGTGAGCACCAAGTTCAATGATGCAAGAATTCCAATGTTCTGAATGTGTATAATTAATTATTATACACATTAATAATTATGTAAAGTTTACTATTATTGTTGTAATGACAATAATAATAATGACAATTGTCGTAGTAATAAGAAGAAGAAGAAGAAGAAGAGCATTGATG
>CAMOHE010054910.1:78554-97395 GCA_946598075.1 Artocarpus hirsutus | reverse complement strand
TTTTTCCTAGTGTGGAAGCAAATTATTTTGTTTCAAGGACCTGATCTAGACTTTGATATTACTAGAGAATATATGTTAATTATAAGTGCTGATTATAACTGGAGCATGTCTTTCAAAACTCAATTAAAATTAATATATGGAAATAGAAATAGGCTGATTATAAATTATCTTTGCATGCTTAGATTTATGGGGTATTCTTAGCATAATTAGCATTGTTTAGCAGCAAATGTGAGGCTAAATATGTTTCTGTACTGTCATGCGAAAGTATGTGCTGCTTGCTAATGTATTATGTGTCATCCCCAATCCCTATGACAAAATAATTAGAAGGACAAGACCAGCTTGAATTTAATCCGATGGGTGTAGAAGAATTAAAATTGTTTGCTATCTTGTTTGCCAAAGATCTTGCCAGCCTTTGCTCTATAGAGCCTGCCTGCATGCCATGAGTAGGTTTTCTGGCAGTGCGTTATGCTTCATGGCAACTTTACAATATTGAAATTAGTTGAGGTTTATCTCAATATGAGAAATGCTAAATGCCCTCTCAACACTCTTGCAAGTGTATGATTTGAACCATTTGTCTAAGTGAGCTCCACTGTAGAACTCGTGTGCACCAAAGAAACCGATGATCTAGGTACAGATTCGATCATGTTTTTATTGAATGTATTTAGCTTTCATCTCTCAAATATGCTAAGAAAGTACCAGGAGTAGATGTCAGTCTGATATCTTATCAGAAATTATGCTTGGTATTGATTATCGAAACTAATTCTGACAAACTTTGTTAGATCCGAATGTGGTCGCTGAGAATACCAAGAGAAAAGTGCAATTTTTCTATTGCCATCGTAGGTCAACATGGTTAGGAATCATTCGTTATTGGTAGAAGTCATTTATGTGGATGCTGAGAGATTACAAACTTTACAAGAAGACTGTGGACAATGACGCCAAAAAACTGGGAATTTTTCCTTAAAATTTCTAGTCAAGTTCATTTCATCCTGTTATAGATAAAGACCAAACTCTATTTGTTTGGAATGCTCATTCTTCATATTAGTTCAGTATTCCATATGTCCTGCTTCCAAGATTGGAGGAGCCCTTCGCACCTTGGTGGATTGTTCAAAAGCATAAGCAATCTCAATCAACTTGGGCTCTGTACCCTTTAATCCTCCAAAACAGATCCCAAATGGCATTCCGCTGCTTTCATAACCAGACGGCACAGTGATTGCAGGGTAACCTCCAATTGCCAGCGCCGTGGAAGCACTCCATCCCAGTGTCACCATTGCGTCTAACTCATTTTCCTTCATCAGTTTCTCGAATCCATCTTCCGACAGTTTCTTCATCAACTCCACTGCCTTCAACGCGTCTTCTCCAATGCCACTTGTTGTCTCCGATATAAGAAACTCGTCTTGCCCATATTTCTTCATCATTTCCTGATTTTCATTTCCAAAATAGTTAAAAAGAAACAGTTTAAAAGGAGTATCTTGCTTCTTCTTTTTTCACACCTGTGAAAGTCATGGATGCGCTTACCAAATCAGGGTTATTCGAGTTGAAATCAATGATGTCTGCAAGGGATCTCACTGGCGATTTTATTAGCTCCTCGAGATATTTCTTTATGTGGACTTTAAACTCACTTAATAGTGCAACTGCTTCTCCATTCTGATAAGGATCCATAATGATATCAATGTTTTGTATCTCCAACTGATCGATTGTGGTTGCACCTTTTTGCCTGGAGTTTTCAAATCACATAATTCATAAGTGCAAGAACTCAACATAATTCAATAACTAAGCAGAGCTATAACATTGTAACAAGTTATCCCTTACCTTAATGTGTCGAGGTGTTTCTCAAATGATGAAATAGCTGAGGATCCATTATATGAGAGTAAAAATGGATTCCTCACAACCCCAAGTCTTTTCCCTTTTAACCCATCTTTTTTCAGAAATTGCTTATAACCACCTTTAGGAATGAACGTTTCTGCTGATTTTGTTGCCTCATGGTCTCTTGGATCATAACCCACAATTGCATCAAGCACATAAACGGCATCTGAAACTGTCCTGCATATGGGCCTGCATAATGCATATATGCCCAAAACTATACCAGTTAAGCTCAGTTGGCTTCTATGCCAATTACTCAAACAGGACTTTTGACAGTATAATTAAAACCAATGTCATCCATTTTCAGTTCATGATTTGCAGCATAGAATTGGCCAGTGCATGTTACCCGATTGTGTCCTGGCGAAGGGAGATTGGAACAATGCCGGCACGGCTGGTGAGACCAACGGTGGGTTTGATGCCAACAACGGAGTTGTGATCAGCTGGGCAGATGATGGAGGCATCAGTTTCAGTTCCCACAGACACCGCCACCATGTTTGTTGCAACTGATATCGCGGGCCCACTGCTCGATCCACATGGGTCCCCTGACTCAACGTAAGGGTTCTGCATAAAATTTTCCATGTAATCAAGTTGCTCTAATCAGAATCCTCAATTAGGTATATAATTAAAATTTTTAAAGTGCAAATTTTTTCTTTTAAAAAAAAATCATGTTTAAACTGTCTGATAGAGACTTTCACAGATGTTTTTTCCCCTTCTTCTTCCAGTTCTTTTTTTTTTTTTTTTGGGGTCTTCCCAGTTCATTAGCAATATCCAAAAACCCTCTCATTTTTAGTGACTGATGGAACTTGGAAGGCAGTCTCTCTTTTGTCTTTTTCCTTTTCTTCATTTTTTAGAATAACGGAAGCCAGTATTTTCATCAACTGTCATGTCAACTTGGCTGAGTATTATAACTAGGTAGTTTTTTTTTTTTTTTTTAACTTTCTCCAAAATCATAGTAAATTAATCATACGCTATAACGACATTATTATAATATCAAATCAATATTCTTCAACTTTCTTAATCTCTAATTATACTGAAAGAGCCACCAAAAAAAAAAAAAAAACACAAAGATAATAATATAATTACTAACCGTCGCTATAAGACAATCTAAAATTATTTCCGTTATTATTAACAAAAATCACTTTCACTAAAAAGAAAAATAGTATTATGCAAAGAAATATTTTCACTTCCAAAGAAAGAAACATTTTTTTCTACACTGTGATAAAAGAAATTCAAACATAAGTATACTATAAACATACACACATATGCCTTCATTCAAAACTAGAACACATATGCCCCCATTCATAACTTCTAGTCTTCTCCCCTAAAAAGAGTTTTTCTTTGCATATTAAAAAAAAAAAAAACTTTTTTTGAATACATAGTTTACCGCTATAAAGTTACCATGAAGATCAAGTTTATGACTCACATCAAAAAAGAACAAACTTTATAGTGTAAAAAAAAAAAAAAAGATCATACTTTGTGAATAGACTGAATAGTTACCTCTATCAAGTTGCGATAAAGCGATTTAAGATCGAAATTTTTGCATTTAAAAAAAATGGAGAAAATGAACGAACCACGGCCTGTCCACCTCTAGCACACCAACCATTGGGAATGAGCGAAGAGCGAGTACCGTACCACTCAGTGAGACTAGCCTTCCCCAATATCACAGCCCCGGCGCTTCTCAGCCTCTCCACCACCGTCGCGTCCCTCGCCACCTCCGATCCCAGCAGAGCGCACGACCCCGCCGTCGTGTTCATCTTGTCCTTCGTTCCTATGCTTTCCTTTATCATCACCGGAATGCCGTGAAGCGACGACGATCGACGGCCACGATTCGCCTCATTCGTCCTCTCTCTGTCTGCTCTCCCCGCCTGATCTCGAGCGTCTGGGTTGACTTCCAGTACGCCGCGAAGCAGGGGATTCAGCCTCTCGATCTGCTCGATGTAGAAGTCGACCAGCTGCAGAGAAGTCAGACGGCCTTCGGCGAAGGCCCGTTGGATGTCGGCTACCGTGGCCTCGATGATTGTGAACTCTGATCCGTTGACTGTGCTGGTCAAGCCTAAGAGAAGTAAGATCCACGGTAGAGAAGGTGGGAGTATTCTACGGTTGACTTGCATTTTTTCAAGTCTAGCTTGATTCTTGGCTGGAGTGTGTGCAGCTCCTCAAGCTTCATTTTTTAACCATTTAGTTATTATTATTATTTTTTCTTTTTTGGGAATTAAAAACTCAGGTAATTGGTATAAATCGTAGCTAAATTATTTAATTATTTAATGGGTGATAATTTGGTCTTTATCCTTTAATCAAGTGTAAACTTTTAGTAAAAATGTTTTAAATTATTTTTTTATTATAAATAATATAAAATTTTCATATATTATAAAGATAATTAAAATATAATTATAATATAAAATTTTTATATGTTATAATAAAAATAATTTTAATCAATATTTTTTACTACATTTCAAGACATCCTACTAACCTTTCCAGCATATTCCGTTACTTTTTTAACAAAATACCTCACGTCCAATTCAGGGGACAAGATTTTGAGGGGTATGATAGTAATACAACAATAGTTGAGGGGAAAAACCTTGCTCATACAATAAAAATATTGCAATCCAGAAACTTCATGCACACCCACGAACCCACGAATCGCCATCAAAGCACACTCTAAAGTCTGAAAATGCCAAATCTAGATGCAAACGCTTGAAAAAATTAGAAATGAAAATATCTTAAAAAATGTATTAGGATTGTTTTTAAAATTATATTTGATAATGTATATTAATGTGTTCTTGAAAACAAAACTTTAAAATTATATTTGATAATGTATATTAATGTGTTCTTGAAAACAAAACATTTTTTGATAAAAATAAATAATGTAAATATTTTTTGTAAGGTATTCTCAAAAATTGTGATCAATTATAATTAGTATTAGTAATTAATATTACATTAATAATCAATACTTTTAGACTTCTGTCATGGTGGTTAGAACCGTTGGTTAGAACTGTTTTTATTATAGCATGTTAAAACTTTATACTGTAATGATTTTTGTATTGTTATTATAGCATATCACAACCGAGAAAGTGGTCCGAACCAACCTACTAAACAGCCTCTAAAATTTGTTCATTCTCCCCCAAATTTTCATAATTATTGAAGTTAACCCACAAGACCACTGTAATGGCACACTTCCTACCATCAACGGCTCAAACTCCTTTAAAGCAAAACAGAAATTTTTCTTCAACGACTTTCAAAATTCCCCAAACTTCAACAAACCAAAAACTTGTTCATGTGCCTAAAAAAAATGAAAATCCTCAAAACAAAAGAGAAAAAGATAGGAAAAAGGCTGCTGTAGAGACTCAAAACCAAAAACTTGTTCGTCTTCTCCATACCAGAAACTTGTTCATAAAAACAAAAAATTAAAATTGCAAACTAGTTCTATAAAATTGCATCAAGAAAAACTTATTTTCAAAATTTTACCACCATAGATTTAGCTCCTCACACTCAGCAATTGAAGCATTATAAACCAAAGCAACAAAACCCAATCATTTTCAAATGAGAAAAAAAATGCCCAAACATTCCTCTCTCTTTCTCTTTCTAGTTCACTATTCTTATCAATAAAATCGTCAATTGCGTAGTTTTAGGTGTCGGCAGCTGTGGCAGTGCGCTTCTCAGCTGGGCGGCGTTAGGTGTCAACGGCTTTTTTTCTCTCTCTTCTGAGATGAGATGAGATGAGAGTGAGAGAGAGAGGATTGAGTGAAGGGAGATGATTGTTTGTTTTATGTTAGAGCAATGGTGGCTTGGACAACAACGATTTGTTGGAGGACGAAATTTGACTTTTGCTTGCAACAGACCTGGCTTTGAACTAGACTGTTGAGAGAAAAGGAGTATGCTGAGTCATTGTATACAACAAGTTACCGTAAGTAAACTGATAGGTTACTAATGACTAGTACAGATGACGATTAGAGTTAGTTAGCTTCCAGTCGGTTACCTGGTGTAAGTCAGTTGGTTATGTCTGTAATTAGTTAGAAATTCAATTAAGATTTGGACACGTGTTGCTCAATGATAAGAAGAGGCTTGTATATTTAGTCTTAATCATTAATACAACATGATCAATACATTGCCTACAATTCAAAAGATTTCTCTCGTGTTCATCTCTTTCCTTCTCCTTCCTTCACTCAAAGTAGCACCATAGTTTCTCAAGAAACTTCAACATGGTATCAGAGAGGAATGATCTGGGGAATGGAGGCTCGCCTAAGGTCACTAACAATGGAGAATCGAGTTCTTTTTCTTCTCGATTCACTCCAGTTTCATTTCCTCATCCAATTTCATCAAAGCTGGATCTCACCAACTTTCTTGTTTGGCAAAAACAAGTTCATGCCACTCTCAAAGGTCATCGACTTCAACACTTTCTTTCGGATTCAATTCTACCACCACAGAAAGTCCTTTCACTTGGTGATGAATTTGCAGAGAAGATCAATCCTGAGTTCTTAGACTAGGAACAACAAGATCAATTGATTCTTTCTTGAATTCTTGCTTCAGTCTCGGATGGAATTCTATCAAGATTGGTGAATTGTGAATCATCTGCACAGGTGTAGAAGACATTGGAAATCTACTTTGCTTCTCAAATAAGAGCAAAGGTAACGCAGTTTAAAACTCAATTACAAAATCTGAAGAAAGGATCTCAAAGTATCAATGAGTTTATCCTTCATGTTCGTTATTATGTTGACATGCTCACTCTTATTGGCCGTCATGTGTTAGTCAAAGATCACATTGATTGCATTCTTGATGGTCTCCCTCCTGAGTATGAGACAGTTGTCATTTCAGTCAACACAATAAATGAGCCCTTTACAGTAGAAGAGATTGAATCTTTGCTTCTTGCTTAAAAAGTAAAGATTGAAAAGAATTTAATGAGTCTTGACTCAGTAATGGCAAATCTGGCATTCTCTGGTCACAGGCAGTTTGGGAACAACAAGAAATTCTTTGGTGATAATAATGAAGGAAGCTTTCCTTTTCATTCTCATCCACAAGGGCAAAGGGCAGCTCAGTCCGGAGGATTCTTCACTCCTCGAGGACGTGGAAGATCTTTTGGCAAAGGTCGTGGATCATGGCAAAACAATAAGGTGCAATGTCAACTTTGTGGCAAAATGGGACACATAGTTGTTAACTGCTACTATAGGTTTGATCAGTCCTTCATAGGACTTGCCTAACTTCTTGGTAACACTACCAGTTTTGTTCCAAAAGCAAGTTCTCTAGCAAATTTCACTCAGCTTCAGTCCACAAACTGTAAGCATTCTCAACTACCAATGTCAACAATGCTGGCAACACTAGAGAATATCCACAACTCAATGTGGTATCTAAACAATGACATAGAGTGGTATCCTGATTTGGAGCAACAAATCACATCACTTCTGATCCATCATATTTGATGTTCAAGACAGAGTTCAGAAGCAAAGATTAGGTCCACATAGGAGATGGTAAGGGTCTTGACATTAAGCACATTGGCTATTCTCAATTCTCATCACCTCATGTTGCATCTAAAACACTTATTCTTAAATAACTTCTCCATGTTCCAAGAATTACCAAAAATCTACTTAGTGTTTCAAAGTTTGCCAAAGACAATTAAGTTTGTTTTGAATTTAGACCTAACTCTTATTTTGTGAAGGATCTTGCATCCCAAGCAATTCTTCTAAAGGGTCATCTTAAAGGAAGTCCCTACACCTTTGACACTTCACAAATCAAGTTTCAAGCAGTCAACTTATCCTCTCAGCCATCTACCAGTACAAACTCAACAACTCAATTCACAAATCCAATTGATGTCAATTCAATTTCCTGTAAAAACTCATGTAATATGTCTGAATGCTCTTATTCCTTGTTCGACATTTGGCACAATAAACTTGGTCATCCAAGTGAACAAATTGTTAAACATGTACTCTCTCTTTGTAATCAGACAAAAATCAATAAAATGCCTCATAGTATCTGTTTAGCCTGTTGTATTACACAAGTCTCATTTTTCTAATTGCACAACCGTTTACACAAAACCATTGGAACTAGTGCATACTGATCTTTGGGGTTCTTTTCCAATTCCCTCTACTAGTGGTTACAAATATTACATACACTTCATTGATAGTTACTCCAAATTTACTTGGATCTATCTACTAAGACATAAATCTGAAGCCCTACAAACCTTTGTTAACTTCAAGAAATAGGCTGAGTTGTAACTAGGAACCAAATTGCAAACTGTACAATCTGATTGGGGAGGAGAATATAGACCTTTCACTGAATTACTTACTGATCATGGAGTAATCCATAGGCATCCTTGTCCACATGTCCATGAACAAAATGGTCTAGCAGAAAGAAAGCATAAACACATTGTAGAAACTGGTCTGACCCTACTTGCTCTAGCCACTATGCCCTTTAAATACTGGGATGAAGCCTCAGCACTGCAGTTTACCTTATTAATATGTTGCCCTCTCTTGTTCTTGGACACCTGTCACCCCTGGAAAAACTCTTCAAGACCAAACCACAATATAACCAACTCAAGACCTTTAGTTGTTTGTGCTTCCCAAATCTCAAACCATACAGTCGTTAGAAACTTGCCTATAAATCAGCACCTTGTGTCTTTGTTGGGTATAGCCTCAATCACAAAGGTTACAAATGCCTAGATTCCAATGGTGAAATTTTCATATCTAGAGATGTTATCTTCAATGAACTCATTTTTCCTTTTGCCTCACAATCCAACTATTCCTCTGAAAACTCAAATGAGTCTTCCCCTACTTTCTCATCTACTCCTATTCCAGATGCAACAGATGGTCATTTTATTGAGAAAGAACATAATGCTGTAATTGAAACCACTAACTTTCCTAATCCATGTGATAATCATGATTCAATTTCAAAGTTTGAGGATCTTATACCAAGTGCAGTTCAAAGGGTTACACAAAATACCCATCCTATGAGAACTAGAACAAAGGCTGGTATTCACAAGCCAAAGGTTTATATAGCTGTTAGGGAACCCAATATAGTTGCAGATGCTTTAGCAGATGAAAACTGGAAGCAAGCCATGATGGATAAATTTATGGCTTTACTTAGGAACAACACTTAGAGCCTAGTACCATTGCTTGAAGGGAGGCAAGCTGTGGGCTGTAAATGGGTGTTCAAGGTTAAAGAAAATCCTGATGGTACAATCAATAGATACAAAGCTAGGTTAGTGTTTCATCAAGTTGCAGGGTTTGACTTTGATGAAATTTTCAGTCCAATTGTCAAACCAACCACAATTAGAGTAGTGCTTACTATAACACTCACTAGAAATTGGCTCATAAGATAGATTGAGGTGAACAATGCATTTTTAAATGGAGACTTGCAAGGAGAAGTGTATATGGTACAACCTGGTGGATTTGTAGATCCAAATAATTCCCACTTAATTTGCAAACTTCATAAGTCCTTGTATGGACTCAAACAGGCACCTAGGGCCTGGTTTGATATCCAGCCGTCATCATCTGCGGTTCAAAGCATCTAGATTTGATTAGTCATTATTTATTCAACAAAACAGCCAATTTACACTCTTTGTGTTGGTCTATGTTGATGATGTCTTAATCACTAGGGGTAACAACACAGCAGTGCAAAATCTGATCAACTAACTAAATGCCAAATTTGCACTCAAGGACCTTGGAAAAGTAGACTATTTTTTGGGAATTCAATTGAGGAAAACTAAAGGTGGAATACATTTATCTCAGGCCAAGTACATCAAAGATTTGTTGTGCAAAACTAAGATGCAGTTTGCTAAAGCCACT
Organism: Artocarpus hirsutus; assembly: GCA_946598075.1. Lineage (NCBI taxonomy): Eukaryota > Viridiplantae > Streptophyta > Magnoliopsida > Rosales > Moraceae > Artocarpus > Artocarpus hirsutus. Next base: position 87,760 of record CAMOHE010054910.1, on the reverse strand, counting down.
TCAGCTCCTATGAGAACTAGACAGAAATTGACTGCATATGGTAGTGACTTTGTTCAAGACCCTCATCTCTATAGAAGCACTGTGGGTGCTCTACAATATATCACCATCACTAGACTAGAGTTGGCATATTCTATCAACAAAGTTTGCCAATTTATGCAGCAACGACTTGAAGGACATTGGAAAGCTGTAAAACGCATGCTAAGATACTTAGCATGAACCACTGATTTTGGTTTGCATCTTACCAAGGGAGAGAACAATTCACTAAATCTAGTAGGCTTTTGTGATGCTGATTGGGCCTTAGATTTGGATGACAAGCATTCAACCTCAGGCTACTGCCTTTTCTTTGGTTCGAATCCTATACCTTGGCAGTCAAAGAAGCAACGCACTATGTCACATTCATCTACCGAGGCAGAATACAGGAGTCTTGTAGACTTAGTTGCAGAAATTAGTTGGACACAATGCCTGCTAACTGAACTAGGAATAACAGGTTTCAAAAAGCTAGTAATATGGTGTGACAACTTAAGCACAGTGCATCTTGCAGCCAATCTAGCTGTACATGCTTGCACAAAACTTGTTGAATTGGATTTGTATTTTGTCCGAGAATTAACAAAAACTCATTGAAGTGAAACATGTGCCATCAGTTGATCAAGTAGTTGATGTATTTACTAAAGCAGTCTCAAGCTCAAGTTTCAGCAACTTAAAAAACAAACTTAAAGTTCTTAACTTTAGTACTTTAAGTTTGAGGCGGGATGTTGGGAGAAAAGGAGTGTGTTGAGTCATTGTATACAGCAGGTTACTGTATGTAAACTGATAGGTTATTGATGACTAGTACAGATGATAGTTAGAGTTAGTCAGCTTCCAGTCGGTTACCTGGTGTAAGTCAGTCGATTACGTCTGTAATTAGTTAGAAATTCAGTTAAGATTTGGACACGTGTTGCTCAATGATAAGAAAAGGCTTGTATATTTAGTCTTAATCATCAATACAACATGATCAATACATTGCCTACAATTCAGAAAATTTCTCTCGTGTTCATCTCTTTCCTTCTCCTTCCTTCACTCAAAGCAACACCATAGTTTCTCAAGAAACTTCAACATAGACAATGGGAGGCGAAGCTCAGTTTTCCATAGTTGTCCCCCAATTGTTGGGGGTTTACCTTCGTAGAAGAGGGGAAAACAATGGGCCTTTTTTAAACTTAATTTACAATAAATAGGTTTTCTTTTTTATTTTTTTTCAAGATCAATTTATAACTAGGGTCTTTTTAGCATAAAAGTAGCTGACATAAAGGTGTATGTGCCATTCTCTATGAGAAATTTAATAGACTTGGCCGAAAAGATCTTATTTGCATTTGGTTAAAAAGTTTGACAGATGTTTCGTCAAGATAAAAAGAATAGGAATTAAATTGTCACCTATTATAACTTGTTTGGTATTAGTTGGTTTTAATCAACTTTCAATTAAGAAGAGTGAAAGCTTTCACTTATTCTAAAAAAATTAAAAAAAAAAATTTACTATAATATAAAACTCTCACATACTCTAATGTTTGTATTTCCAATCAATAATGCTAAACACATGCCAAACTAAATTGTCAGGGACCAATTAATATCAATTACCCGAAAAGTTTTTAGTGAAAACGTCCAAAGCCAAAATCAGCGAAAATTAAAAGAAACCATAAAAGCGCTAAAAACCGAAACATCGTCAACACTAAAACGACAAGATTCCAGATCTAGAACAAACGACAAAAATATAATAACAACACAAACGGGAAATGACAACATTCTAGAAACGACATCAATATTGAAAACGACAAGAAGAGTAAGAATCCATGGTATAGAATTCCAAAACTCAGAGGGCTTTGCTAACCGACAGTATAGAATCCTAAAACCTTATTTGACCATCCACAGTAAAATGGAACAAGTGTAATAAAGAATAAAATGAGAGAAGAAATTCTAGTTCTCAATATAGTTCAAACACCATGGAATTACACCTTTTAACTAAAATTATGCACAAATTACAAGGGACATTTACTTCAAATTCTTAAATTTTAGACCTTGGTTATTGTTAATTTGAGAATCTCTTGAAATTTCCATGTATTGTCATATATCTTGGAATTTCCCAAATTATAAATTAAAAATCACTAAGAACAACAAATGGATTGATCCCTACACAGTCTTGGTAAGCAGCTCCGCTAAATCTAATGCAACCACGAATTTAAACCAACTCAAACTTCTTAAATAGTACGAATTTAAAATAATAAACTCTCAGACCATTAAATATTAGCACAAGTTCAACAGCCTCCATGGCCCCGTGTGAAGAGTGCCTCTCGTAACATTGTCATGCAAAAGGCTTGGTCCTAGATAATAGATATAGAAGTTACCTTCTGCATAATTCCCTTCTTTTTATGGTGTGGAAGCAAATTCTTTTGTTATGGACCTTCATTTTATGATTTTCTATGCCCAACCACTTCTTTTTGTGATGGACAGTATTGTTCATGTGACCTTTGCATGCTAGCAGTTCTTGGGTTTCCTTTGTTCGGCTTTGGACTTTTCTCTATCAGATTATATGACGCCTCATCGCTGACGCCACTATTGGTAATGTGGGCAGCTGTATTTTTCACGTCACATGTTGTTCATGAATTTCTTTGGTTCCATTCAAAAGGGTTAAATAAGGTACTTCATCTTCTGAGCATGATCAAAGAAAAATTAAGGAAAACGCTGTTTTAGCAAAGATTTTATGTGTTGAAAGCGAAACAAATCAAAATAATAGTAGAAGTTGGTTTGGTAGTTGAGGTGTAACTGACTTGATATGACGATTTATACTTAACTTCTACATATATGAGAAATAAAGTTCACTGAATAATGCCAAAAACAATCTCTAGGTGCTCTTATTCGAAAAGGTGGACTGCTACTAAAACATATATGTCACCACACAGCAATTTCAAATAAAACATATAGACCACTTAATTAAGAATATTAATCCTTGCATGGTGTGAATTTGCAGCTGACATTCCCATAGCCAGAATTGGCCCTCTTAAACCGCAAGGCGGTAAGAAGAACACCCCGAGGAGATCCCATCAACGCCCAGTTCATATGTTGGATAACACCAAGTGAATGGTAAGGAAATTGGAGGCTGTTGTAGGAGTTTAAAAATGAAGTGATGGATTCCCTCAGGAGAGTCCCGTAAGGGTCTCCTCTCCCCTGTAGCCCTTCCCACAATGTCATGTCTGTTCCATATCGCCTTGCTGCAATTGGTCCGAAAATTGTCACTACCTTTGTCTCCGGGTTTACCGCCCTCCAGTAGCATTTGTACTCTGGCATTGTCCAAGTGCTGCCAAAAGAAAGAAAGGACAAAATAACAATTAGGGTAAATAGAGAAAGTACTCGCGACATTACATAGCAAATACATAGTCATGTGATAGTATAAACACGCTGATTGTTGATATTACATTACTAAATTTGAGACTAGATTTTGTGTAGTCATATGACAATAATGCAAATTACACATTTAATTAGAGTGAAGCGAATAAGACGAAATGATTATAACTAACTTACTCATGAGGACATGCCGTGGCTTCCAAAAAAGGCACTGGTGGCATTGGAGGCAATGGCGGCAACTGAGGCAGGGGCGGCAGCCTAAAAGAAGGTGGAGCTGGGTTTGTGGGAGTAGCAGGTGTAGGCACAGGTTGTGGTTTTGCAGGTGTCACCGGCACATACACGGGAGGTGGATTTGTGGGTGTTACTGGAGCCGGGACGGGGTTAGAGGACTTTGGGCAGTTTGACATTGGCTGAGAAGGCTGAGCAAGCAATGAGTTCACTACATACATCTCCATGTCAAACATCCTAAACGTTAGTCTTAGTTGCTGTGCTGGTCCAGCAGCCGCGGAGCAGCCCGTTTGAGAGTCCTGGCCAGTGCTTGAAACCTGTGCATAACAACCGCTGAGATCTGGCGCTCCATCAAACTTCACTCCATAGTTGCCAAACCAATTTGTGGTCCCTTCCCTTGACATTGTGACTTGTCCATTACTGTCTGTGCAGGACACCTTCACTTTGACTCCTTCAAAAAGAAATCTTTTTTTCTTTTAGGACTAGGAGAGACAATTTATAATGTGTCAACAACATTTAATTTTTACCCTAACGAGCATGACCTTACCGCCTAACACTCACCAAAATAAGACTCGTTTTCATCAAAGGCCATTAGACAAACATATCCTTGGATTAATTGTGAATCACTTTAGAACTCCTAAGCAGATAAATCAGGAAATGGAGCCAAGCTAAAAGGGGCGGAGTTACACACCAAGGTAGGCGGCTGCAATGCATCACCATTTTTTTTTAATTTTGCATATTTTCTTTTGTTAAAAAATTGTAGTTTGCGCTCAAAGTTTGAAATTATAGGTCCGCTCTTCCCCTACATGCTTAGGCTCAATAGATAACAAGCATTACTTTCAAAACTCAATTGTGAACTCTCTCACTCTTTCTCCTTCTTGCTATGAATCAGAACTCTTGGAGTGTCCTCAAAGTAACAATTTCAGTGACCAATCTTGCCTTATGAACTAAATGCAAAATGCATAATATGAATTCTGCATATTCTGCTTCTTTCAAAAGAAGCTACATAAATACACAAAAAGAGTGTTTGCTTTAATTTAAAAAAAATGGAAAAGAGAAGTAACAGCTCACCGTAAATGGGGTAATCAAACCAGGATCTTTGGCCATCTTTGCATTGGTCACAGTAGACGGTGCCAAAAACCATTGCATCTCCCTGAGTTCCATCAATGGCTGCACCAAAAATGAGAACAAAAAGAAAAAAGAGCTTCTCTGGCCAACCCATATGTGTAAAAGATGAGACAATATTGTTAGGACACCAATGAGGAAGAAAGAGTGAAAGAATAAAAAGAGTAAAGGATTGGTGTGATCAGATCATCAGAATGTGACCAAAAACCTTCAAAAAGTCGGAAGTAAATAAAGGGTGGTAGTGAGTGAAAGATGGTTGTCTTTAAAGCTCTCAACTGCCTATATTTATGAGGTCTAGAAAAAATATTGCATGTTCAGACTAAAAGGGACTGAAACAGTACCGAATTGCATTCAAGACAGGTAAAGGGTTGAGCTTTCTAGTTAAATTGTGTGTCATTCATGGGACGCAGATGCAATGTTTCTCGAAAACCCGTTTCACAAACAATACAATATGTTTCAATCTAGCACGGGAAAGCAATATTTTTGAATGCTTAGGAATTCGACCATTGTAGAACAAATTAAGAAGAATGTATTACTTGAAAATTTGAAGAATTTGCCCTAACATTTTGCTAATGAGTCATGACCCGATGACGTGTAGCAGTTTGGCAACTTAGTTTAGACCACAAAAAAACCAATTTTGGTACAGTATTTTCTTTCACAAAATTTGAATTTCAGACAACTTTAGTCAAAGCCTTGGTTGGAACTACATTCCTAGACAATTGTCATGCACTGTTCAGGCCATCTTGGCATTGAATGGTCAATCTCGGAGGCATGCTTAACTCTATAACCTGAATGCTAGTTTCCAGTTGCAGTTCAACCTAGTTTTTATACATTGATAGGTTTTTTCACCTGCAATTTAATTCGGAAAACTACTGGCCTCACAAAAATAAAAAAAGGATGATAGTATTGATTTATAACTAGTTTCAAATATGTACACAAGAAACATAGATTTTTAGACAAGACAGTCTCAAAATTTTCACATGAAAATCTTTTGATTGACTAGAATACCAATAGGGAATACCACAGCCAACATTTTCAAGAGATTTTAGATTAGGAAGATCACTATGGACTAGAAGAGCTATTAATAGCATGTTTTATAAACTGGTTTAAACTGAAAAAATAAGTTTTAAGTATTGTAGCATGTAAGAGTTTCACATTGCATCTATTTTTTCCTTTATACTATGGCCACAAAGAGCTCTATATTATAGATGATTCAAATTGATGAGCTTAAACCAAACCAGTGTACCAAAAGTGCTATAAATTTTTCCGCTTAGCATTTGGCACGTTTTTTTAACTTTTTTGCTGGAATAGTCGCAGCAACAGCCTCCCTGTGTTGCTTGATTACACGATGAATGCACTGACATTATACTATAAAGTCGGCCTAAACAGTATTTCCATTAATTGGGCCAGCAGGAGTCTAAAATCCTGTCGTACCATTGATTCTACTCTGGGATCATTAATTCCTATAAATTTGTTCATAAACATCTTAGAGTGTGTTTGACACAATGATTTCCACCACAATCTCAATTATAAACAGTAAAAAAATTTCACATGCTACAGAAACAAAAAACAAATTTGCTACAGTAAAAAGTTCTCACATACTATAGTAAAAGTGGTTTCCATCACTCTCTCAAACACCCTATTAGTAAGCCAAAAATACGTTTGTAATCAAACACAGAAGTCGTTTATTGTCGACGCATTACAACCAATTTACTATAATATATAAAAGGTTTATATTATAATATATTTTTATTTTATATTATAACATGTAAAAATCTTACATAGAAAGATGTTGTTATTAGCTAATTATAAATGGCCTTCTGTGTCTCACCCAACAATCTCAAAGCCCAAAAGCCATTGGTCCTTTATTCCAAATGTCAGAAGCATCGACATGGTTGTGGGCAGTAATAAAATGAGTTTTTTTATTTTTTATTTTTTGGTGACGGGTATTAGTTGGCCGTTAAGGTAGAAAGCTACCAATGCATTGATGGGAAACCGAGTTCCTGAGAGAAGATTTATTAAAGCCAGCTTGAAAGATGGTATAGCCTGGATTTTTCTCGTGCCCACACTTAAAAAAATCTGATTTTTTTTTATCTGGTTGAAGAGATTTGATTTGTGTGTGATACGTGATAGGACACAACACAACATGGAGTCACACCTAATAAGATTAAGTTGGTAAAATCTTCTAATTATGTAGTGCCAAAGCCACGACATCTTAATATATTTATTTGTCCCATAAACCAAGAATATTAATATATATTTAAGGTGTTTGGTACGATAGTTAAAACTATTGGTTAGAATTATTTTTATTGTTGTATATGAAAATTTTACACTGTAATAAATTTTTTATTTTTATTATAATATTTAAAAATTTTATATTATTGACAACTGAGATATGGTTCAAACTGTCCCTCGTCAAACAGCCTTATTTTACAAATCATGGTACCGTGACAGGCATGTCGCCTTGCGTGACGGTGTATGATAATCATAATACACGAGATCTCTATATTTGGAACTAGAATGATCTATACATACATATATGTGTGTGTACTGGGTCGGCAAGATTCTTCGAAGGGATGGCCAGCTCAGCAATTTCAATTTGGATTTGGCGTGTAAGGAATTTCAACCATTGAAAAGGAGAGGGCAACGAATTTCAAAGGCACCAATGATTTTGTCAGCTACAGGGGTCCAGTGCTTCATCATTTTTTTTTATTATTTTTTATTATTCTTATTATTATTTTTGTTATTAACACTAATGGACTATAAAACTTTACAGCATCATTTCGCCCCTAAATATTAAAAAATCATCATTTATCTCTTAAATTTTTAAAACTCATCCTTTGCAACACATGTCATTTTTCATATAACAATTAATGATTGATATATAACGACGTTAAGTAATTTCTTTATGATATAATGTTATTGACCATTTTATTTTGAGTATGATGACATGTGACGGTCACATAAAATGACATGCTCCAGGTGTTCATGTCAAAAATAATGATAAGTTTAAAGTTTTTTTTTTTAAAAGAGTTTTCAACTTGCCCTGAATTTATAATCTTTATAATGCTCTGGAATTATGTATGCCCTAAAGTTAAATTCTTAATGATGACGTGAATGTTGTTGCATATTTTCTTATTTTTATAATATTAATGATGTAATGATAATTATGTGTATAATATTATTTTTAGATCATAGAGTAAATATTATTGTTGTGTATAAATAATTTTGTATTATAATTATATTATATTATATTATTATGTTATATAATACTATAATATATTATATTATAATATATATATAACCGTATGTTCTATTATTTATATTATAATATAAATAATATATTTATATTATATTATATTATATAAGTATATACGTTTATGTTAAAAAAAAAAAGGCAATAGCCGTGCAAGAAAAAAAAAAGAAGAAAAGAAAAAAAAAGGGGAAAAAATCTAGTTAGATTTAGATTACACTCATTTAAAAAGGAAAAACCTAATTAAACTACAACTAGGGTTTTTTATCCTTATAAATATGTGGCTTCAAGTATACATATTATTGCTATATCTTTTTCTTGCCTCCATTTTTTTCATATTACTCCATGCTTTTATGCTCTCTTTTCTTCCCTAAACCAAACCTCACATGCCATTAGATTAGAATTTTGTTTTCTTCAAGATTTTCTCTCTCAAAAAATTCATCACTCTTATTTTCTTTCAAGCTAAAGTAGAAGGAATTATTTTTAGAGATTTTGTATGCAAGCATTCATCTTTGTTGATGAAAACATAAAAATTAAAGGTATGTTTTAAAGTTTTCATGGCTTTGAATTCTTATGATTGATGTATATTATTTGATGTTTTGGTGTATTTTGTTAGTCTTAGAATTGTTACTATCATCACATGGATTCTTTTATTTATGTATTTCATGTCAATTGGTGATTGAAAAGAGTTGATAATTTGGTTGTTTTGAATAACTTCTCATTAAACCCTATATTGGAGATATCATACATTTTCATATTTTGTTATGTAGATCTTTATAGGTATATTTTATTATCAATTAGTGTCATGTTAATTATGTGTTTACAATTTTAATTGAGGTTTTATTGGGTTATAAATTGGAATTGAATTTTTTTTATTCCTTAAGCCTACTTTTCATTGTAACGCCCCTAAGTGGGGGTTAACAGTTTTTATTAAATAAAATAAAGATTAGAAAATAAATACAAATCGTCAAAGTAATTTGCCCGGGACTTAAATAAAAATTCTTAAATTAAAATAAAAACATAATCAAATAAATAAACCACAGTTTAATGTAGCACCTTAGATTTTAATAATATACAACTGTCATCATCATCATTTCAACCCTCAACAAATCTTAATACAGTCACAGAAAGTAACAATAGATGCTTACATTATCATGAAGATCATTCTTTGCATTCAAAGTAATCTCAACGTAATATAGCTACATAGCTTCTCCAACTATTTTTCTTGTAG
>CAMOHE010054910.1:55475-78534 GCA_946598075.1 Artocarpus hirsutus | reverse complement strand
ATCAAATTAATTGAGGAGCGGGATAGAATTAAATGAGCATTAAAAGAAAATGTTATCATGTCTCCCACGGAGACTTTTAGCAAATAATGTCAACATAATTGAGGGGACAAATGGGGTATGTTGTAGAAGAAGATAAAGGAAGCATTAAAAAGGTGGTTGAGAAAACATATCGATGTCTCCTGGTAGTTGAGGTGAATTAATTCTATGTCTCCAAATAATAAGGATGCTATTTAATTGAGCATTAATGTAGCGGGACCAGGTTGGTAGAAATAAGTGATAGGTAGATTTAAAATATTTACTACGGAGACTTAGTAAAAATGTTAAAGTGACATTTTATTCTTATGATTTTACAAAAAAATCATACCCGTTAAAATAACGGGTGTTTCATTCATACAAACACTAGATAGCCGTTGTGTTTTAGTAATTATTAATTCTGTATTGCTCTGTTTATATTTTTCTTATATTTTTCTCAAATATTAGACATCTTAGGCTTTCTTTTAGCTTTAAAATCGCTTGAATCAGAGTTTTCATTAAATAGCTATGATTTTTCAAATTTGACCCTGAAAGCTATGCAGTTTTACATAGATCAGAAATTTAGACTGAATTTCGAGAACTTTTTCTTTATGTAAGTTATTGTTAAAATATGCGTGCAATATATCAAATTCTTTATTTTTGAGTCTAGTTTCTAATGCCACTAATTTTAACTAATTTCGTATTAAGATGAAAATATTATGAATTTTTAAGTAAATAAAGGTCATTCTGTCTACTTTTAAGAATTATGCCCTAGGTTCATAAAATGTGATTTTGTGCTTCTTGATGTTATTATATGATAAGGTGGTGTTCAATGATAGTATGAGATGTTTATAGGTTGTCATAAAAATTTTAGGGTCAGAGGAATTTTATTTTAATTATTTAATTATGAGGAACATGTATTGCTCACTGCCCTATGTGTTTAAGGTTTATTTTATCTTTGAATTCTAATGCATGTTTTGAATTGTTGAAAATTTTTTTGAAGTTAATTGTTGGATATGTTATAGTTTTAGGTGTCTATTAGATGCAAGATTTTTTTAGAATTATTTTGTAAAATAGATATTTTATTATATGAATGTTAAATAGGATTGTTCACAGTCCAGCTATTGTTGGTAGATTTTATGCTATAAAGTGTGTGACTTGTTTTGGTTAGCAATTGGAATTTTTATGACCAACGAAAAATCATGATATTATGTTTATATGTTATCTTTGTCTTTCTACAGTCTCATGCTTTAATTGTGTGTGAATTGTAAGTTATTGAATTATGAATACATTAGGGTCAGGCAAGTATTAGTATTGCAGTTTTTGCATAAATATTTATAAGTTAGTAAAGTGTATGTGTGTTTTTGTAATTCTTGAGACGGAAGTATGAATAATGTCATATGTTTTTGGGTGATTTCATAAGAATGAAATTTATTTTTATTTGTATATAGATGTATGCAATGAACATGCTAAGAAATGAGCATATCGAGATCGCAGCGACGTTATCTAAGATGAGGTTTAAGTAAGTGTTGGGGTGCAATTTTGTCTGGCCCAAATTGTCCACAGGTCATGGCGGCCTAATAATGGAAATGACTGAATGGATCGAACAAGACCAGCCTAATCAAATGAGCCGTTCGTTTGGCTCAATTTCCTCTTTTGATAGCTTTTCGTCCAGGATGATTCGTGCTCTCTTTGAAGTGTTTATTCGACTTGATCGATCGTCTCAATTCGACAGTTAATAGCACGATCTAGCGGTTAAAACATGTCTAGTCCTGAACCAAAACATGAGGGAGACGTGATTTTTGTAGCTAATCGTTAATCGACACGTGTGCCACTATTACAGTCACTTACAAAGCACTACCCCACTCCGCTTGACGGTCGACGATCATGATTCTTTCTCATCCTCTATATAAGGGGAAGGTTGCTTTGTTGTAAAAAAAACAAAAAATAAGATACTGAAACCCTGCCAATTTACTTTCTCATTTCTTTGTAATCTATACTCAGTGTTTCACAATGAATTACAGTGGACGTAGCTCTTCATTAACAGAGTGAACCACTATAAATCTTGTGTGCTCTCTTTTTTCAGTATTGTTTTGTTTATTTTATTCTAATATTGTGCATATACCCAAGTGAATATGTCCATTTAACGGTGATTTAAGGGCCCAAGTTTCTAATAACTTAAATCGAAATTTTAGCATCTTGATCGTAGATCCACCATCTACAGTTTGTCGCCCACCGTGGGGCACATCAAGTCATCAACTCCAAGATTTGAGGCTTGGATTCAAATGGCAGAAAACGTTGACAACTAGCACACTATGGAAACCACAGTGGAAGAGACAGAAGCAGTCCCACGGGACAACCAACAAATGGAAGCTCTGGCGACAGAAGTTGAGACTCTGAAAAAAACACTTGAAGAGCAAGCAGTTCGTTCTCAGGAGTGTGACAAAAGGTTGGAGTAATTGAACAGTGAGAATTTGGCCTTGACGAGCCAAATTAGCTACCAAAACTCCCAGATGACTTCACAATCGTATTATTACCTATACTATAGGTATTCAACATTTCTAGCTTCGTCTGCAACACAGTGGCAATTTCAGACCCCATAACTAGAAACACAGTAACATACCTATAGCCCGATTGGGAGGATGCAGCCATTATATTTTCCATCGACCCCAGCACTAGCAACAACACCAGCTTACGCAGCCACGATAACTCCAGCTATGACAGCAGCTACAACTACAGCAAACATTAATGTGGAGTACAAACACGACTATGAAGGAAGAGATAGAAACGAAAGTATGGAACCAACAGCTCATCAAGAAGAAGCACCAGATGTCACTCTAATGACCCCGAAGTCAATCCAACTCCTGATGAGACAGATGCTCAAGCAAAATTCCAAACTCGTAGAAGAAAAAATCGATCAAAAAGTTTCGAAAGCTACTAGCAAGACCCCGGCGTTGGATGACATCTCGAAAAACATTCGAGATACCCTACTAATGAAGAAGATTACTTTGATAGTAACGCCGAAGTATGGAAACGTCGTGTTCGCTCGATTTGATGGAACCTCAGACCCAAAAGACCACCTGCTGTAGTACAAGAATGTGGTTAGCATTACTAGTATTCCTAACTCGATTCTCGATAAAATGATGTGTAAGTTGTTTGCTCAGTCGCTCAAAGGCTCGGCACTTCGATGGTTCAGTAACATGCCAATGGGATCGATCGATAGCTTTGAAGAACTGGCGAATCAATTCATCAAAATGTATTTAGTACACATCAAAACGGGAAAAAAGACCAAAGATTTGTGGTGTGTTGTTCAAAGCCCAAGCGAGTCGCTACGGGCTTACATTAAGCGATTTAGTAGAACACTCTCTGAGATTAAGTAAGTGTTGGGGTGCAATTTAGTCTGGCCCAAATTGCCCACAAGCCCTAGCAGCCCAATAATGGAAATGACTGAATGGATCGAACAAGACCAGCCCAATCGAATTAGCCATTCGTTTTGTTCGTTTGGCTCGATTACCTCTTTCGATAGCTTTTCGTCCAGGATGATTCATGCTCTCTTTGAAGTGTTTGTTCGACTTGATCGATCGTCTCAATTTGACAGTTAATAGCATGATCTGGTAGTTAAAACACGTCTAGTCTTGAACCGAAACATAGGGGAGACGTGATTTTTGCAGCTAATCACTAATCGACACGTGTCCCACTATTACAGTCACTTATAAGGCACTACTCCACTCCGCCTGACGGTCGACGATTACGATTCTTTCTCATCCTCTATATAAAGGGTGCTTTGTTGTAAAAAAAACAAAAAAATAGATACCGAAACCCTACTAATTTACTTTCTCATTTCTTTGTAATCTATACTCAGTGTTTTATAGTGAACTACAATGGACGTAACTCTTCATAAACAGAATAAACCACTATAAATCTTATGTGCTCTCTTTTTTCAATATTGTTTTGTTTATTTTATTCTAATCTTGCGCATATACCCGAGTGAACATGTCCATTTAACGGTAATTTGAGGGCCCAAGTTTCTAATAACTTAAATTGAAATTTTAGCATCTTGATCGTAGATCCACCGTCTACAATAAGTAAGTTAAGTAAGTACATTTTTACCTGCAACATGATAAAAGTTTGTTTTTACATGTTGTTTTCTCATGAAAACTCTTGTTGCAACAAGAAAGTTTAACGAATGTTTCAATGATGAGGTATGTTAAAAGTATATATATATATATATATATATATATATGTATCACTTAATTAAGTGTTGCATACCTTATATTTATGTTTATCTTTATGATATCCCAAAGGTTGGACTTGTCATGTTTGGTTTGGGATTAACTACCCCTCTCCTCTCATGACGACACGCCTATAACGATAATGTTTATGGTGCAACACTTAGGGCCCCAAAAATAAAATGAATAAAGTTTTTAATATGGATAATAATAATGGAAGATATGTTCTATATAAAACTATGCCAAGTGCACTATTATGTTAATGATGATTATGATTTTAATGTTTCATAAAGGTGTTTATAAAATGTTTTATGTTGTGATATAGGAAGTTGTACTTACTAAGCTTTTGCTTACTTAGTTTATAATCATATTGCAAATAAAGTTAAGAGGACCATGGAATAGGCGGAGGGCGAGGACGGGTGTATGGGCTATGAACGATTGATTGGAAACGAAAGAACGCCAAGAAAGAATAATTTTTTGAACTATGTTTTTATTTTTTTGAATGCTTAAATTTTTGCACTATTAAATAAAAAGACTTGTTTTACATTTATTTTGATTTCGCAGAAGTTCGGTCTACCAAACTATTTAAACAAATTTTAAAGTTTGTTTTGAAATTTTATTTGAATTATGGTTTTGTTAATTTGGCATTGATAAACTATGAAAAAAAAAGGATTTGAAATATTTGGAATATTTTTTTAAAAAAAAATTTATGCATGGATCCTAGGATATGTTTATTAAATTGTGTTTAAATTTAAATGGTTTATCTTAAAAATAATAATAACAAGAATGAAAGTAACGATTATTATGACGTAGATAAGGGGACGTTACACCCTTTTACTCTTAAATTTTAAAAATTACCATTTTGCCTTTAAACTTTCAAAGCTCCTCATTTTATCTCCTAAATCTCTAATTTTTCATTCAAATAAACAGAATTAAACTCACATGATTTACACATGGGTCACCTATAAAAACAAAAATGAGATTTTATTATTAGTAAATTTTGTTTTACGTTTACACTCTCACTTAACGCCTTTGTTTTTTATCTAAACTCTCATTTAGAAAGAGTTTACCTATACATTTCTTCGCATTTAATTTAATGCGTAACTCATTTAATAAGTCGATATTGTTCGTCCATATCTGAATTTGAATACTAAAGGAAACAAGCGAAAGATGAGGAGATATTAACGAATAATATCGACAAGAAATGTACATACAGACCCTTCTTAAATCAAAGCAGAGAAAAAAACATTAAATTAGACGTGAAATAAAACCTAAGATCATAATATCTCATTTTTTTCTCTTACAAGAGGCCAATATGTAAATCACGTAGGCTTAATTCTGTCTCTTGGAACAGAAATCAACATATAAGAGACAAAAAAAGAAGCTTTGAAACAAGGGCACAACGATAGTTTTTAAACTTCAAGGGGTAAAGTGAGGAGATTTAAAATTTTATGGGTAAAGTAATGATTTTTAAAGTTTAAGGAACAAAGTAAAGAAGACTCTAAAGTTTGAAGGCCATTAATGTTAACAATTTTTTTTCGGCTTGATGAGAAGGGCCCATGTATTTTGATTATTTTGTCTCTGAAAAAAAAAAGGAGAGTGTTTGGAAAAGAATAAAAAGAGCTAATCAAATAGTTTAATCGCTTTCAATATCTGAATTTGAATACTAAAGGAAATAAACGAAAGATGATGAGATATTCTTAAATTAGAGCAAATAAAAAAACGTTAAATCAAATGTGAAATAAAACCTAAGATCATAATATCTCATTTTTGCTCTTACAGGAGACTAATGTGCGAATTACGTAGGCTTAATTCTATCTCTTGGAACAAAAATCAAAATATAAGAGACAAAAAAAGAAGCTTTGAAACAAAGATAAAATGACAATTTTTAAAATTTAAAGGGTAAAGTGCAGAGTTTTGAAAGTTCATGAGTAAAATAGTGATTTTTAAAGTTTAAAAGATAAAATAAAAAAGACCCTAAAATTTAAGGGTCATTAAACTTAACAATCTTTTTTTCCGACTTGATAAGAGGGACCCATGTATTTTGATTATTTTATCTCTGAATAAAAAGAGAGTGCTTGAAAAAGAATAAAAAGAGCTAATAAGACAGTTTAATCTCTTTCAAAATATACACCCCATAGTTTTTCAATTTCTTGAAAGTTGAGACACTAGAGAATAAACGTGAATTATTTGAGAGAGAATAATATGAAAAGTTCTCTTGTTGAGTTCTAGCTTTTTAAAAGTTTAATTTAGTGTTACGGGAGAATTTTTTTAAACCATGGAGTCTGAACCACACGTAAGCTTTACACTGACATATTTACTTTATATTATGATATATTTTTACTTTTCATCCTAGCATATAATGTAAAAGTTCTAGTCAATACGTGGTTTAAACTTTAGACTTCAAATCGCTCCCCAAAACATAGCGTGACAATGAACAAGCGATTCGACCAAAAGTGAGTAAAAGCTGTCCAAATTATTATGCAGCCATTGCAAAATATACGCTAAGCGTAGTTAAAAGGACAATCGTATGCAAAATAGCCGCTTACAACCCTGCAACTTAATTTCAAAGCCATTTAGCACATCCTAATAATACGGTTTTTTTGTTAATTTTTTAATAAGCTAATGCACGGGAATTAAAGAAAATGTTGCAAAACTCAAGCAGAAATTAGACAAAAAAGTACATGCATCTTGAAACTATTCCGTTGCATATACAAAACCAACAAAACCTGCACTCATGTTCTCAACAACTTTGTAAACGAAAAATTTAATAATAAAAAAGTTATTCGGGAATAAACATTTCTCAAAACAACAAACTCTAAAGCAAACCAATCACGGGCAAAACTCCTATAACTCATTAAACAACCTACCAAAATTGTTAAATAAAGAGTTCAATTGTATAATCAGTCACAGCCAAAAATATTAAGATCACAAGCAAATAAAGCGTCTAATGGGATTCAACAACTCCAATGACTTGAATCGTTTTTCTTTCTTTTCGTTATTTTTAATCAACTATACCCTTCACTTCTCAGCAGGTCCTTCCTCATCTTTCTCAGCACTGCACCAAAAGAAAGAAAAATTTTTATCCACTAATCCAATAGAAATAGAGAGAGCCAGAGAAAAATAACACAACACACAACAGAGCCCACGGTATCATTATCCTTAAAACTAAATTCCTGGGGACACATCTTCCAAAACAATCCCCCTGTTTGCTAACTGTTTTGTAAATTAGCATGTTCTAAAATCATACAGCTTGTGGTACTCTAGGAATCCCTTTTTCCAATATGAACAAATGATTAGTTGATTACCAAAACGCTCTTCTTTTAATATATAAGAGATGAAAAGAAAAAGAGAGAGAAAGTTAGATTAATAACAGCTAAACAATCATTCTCAGCTAACTAATAAGATGAATTTCTCTAGAAAGTACACGAACCTGAAAGATATAGCACATAGAAAAAGGCCCACAAATTATTCTAATCACTAAAACCTCCATAACCAATAACTCTAACAAGTACCACCCCAAAGCCTTTTTGTCCCACCAAAAAAAAGGTACCAGAAAACTAGCAACTGAAGTGTTTGACAGACTAACAAATTGTAACAAACAACATCAAGAACGGATTTTGTTTTTTATTCAGAAAGCTACTAAAACAAGAAATTGTCTAAGCATGAACAAAAGATTGCATGGATATAAACAAAGAGTCACCTATCATCCACTAAATCCTAATAAAAATGTGTAATCATCATACAGCTATTGGTCCGAAACATAATTCTCAAAACTATGTATACAAGTTTTTAGCAACATAGATTATTATCAAACAATTATTAATCATCAAATAATAAGCAAAAGCATCGACCTTTTGAAACAAAATTCAATAAAGCAGTGAACTTTCAACAAAAGAACAAACCTTTGGGAAGAAGCAGCATCTTCTGTTGTTTCAGGCTTCCTCCAACGCATCTCAGTGCGGTCACTAGAACGCCCATTCCCAATCCCAAAACTCCTCTTCCCAAACGAAGATCCACCACCCCTCTCTGCTTTTTCGCTCACCTCCTTGATCTTCATTGAATCGAGCTGCTCATCGATCTTCTTCCAGTCCTGTCCTTTCTCAGCCAAAACCTCCTCTCTTGGCCTCGCCGCACCGAAGGGGTTAGACCCCTTCGGCTTAGCCGTAGCCGTCCCCGAACCCGGCGAGGTTCCGTTACTAATCGGCAGCGTTCGGGGCTGCAAATTCAGCCTTGGCCGCCCACCCTCGTTCACAGTCCCACCACCATTGATATCCTCCTTCTTCTTTCCCCAGAAATCAGAATCAGCACCGCCACCGTTTGATGTAAACCCTCCTCCACCTCCTCTTCTATCTCTGTCGAAACCATCGCTCGAGCGGAATCTCCGTCCCTCCGACGGCGTAAAGCTCTTATTCGAGACCCAGCTCTCCGATTCGTCGGCTTTCGACTGCGAATCGAAGAATCCTCCTCTATCTCTATCCCTCCTCTCGAACCCGTTCCCACCCACAGAGGGTTTCTTCGTCGTCGCCCAATTATCAACCCCATCGGCCCTAGAAGGCCCCAAATCCCTATTCGCGTCCCTGTTAAATCCTCCGCCGCCGCTCCTGTCGGAGCCCCTGGAAGAGCCCCACCTGGAATTAGAAGAGTCGTCGCCGCCGCCGTTGGAATGGCGGCTAGGTCGATCGTAGGAGCTGTAGGACCTAAATCCTCCGCCGAGACGGTCGCGGTCGAGCTCCTCAGCGGTGCGCTCGCGGGGACCGGTGGGGAGTATGAGTCGGTCTTCGTGGGTCAGGCCAACGGGGTCGCTGGGCCGGGACGGTGGTTTGGGGCCTTTGTAGGTGGTGAACTCAGCTAGGGATAGGGTTTGGCCCTTCTTCTTCTTGGGCTGCTTGGTTGCGGCGGCGGCGCTGAGGGAGGGGAAATCCGCAACGTTCTCTTGCTCCTGCTGCTGAAGAAGCTCTTCTTCGTGTGCTTCCGAATCAAGGGCCCATGCGCCGGGCTTCGACCAGGGAGAAGCTGTTGCCGCCATACTCTCTCTCTCTCTCTCTCTCTCTCGCTCTAGCTTATGTGTTGGCTCTGGTTTTTTGCGAACGGTGTTGTGTACGTTAGCAGCCATTGGAAGGGGGAATATATAGGATAGGGGGAGGGAACTCGGACTTGATCCGACGGTAGAAGAAGTTGAGTCCTTGATCGAAGAAGGTTTTTGGGGATTTCGATTCCAGATGGACGGCTGAGATTAGAAGTTGATGGTTCTATTTTCATTTATTTTAGTTGGAGTCCTTTCGCCCTTTTTGGGAATGGAAAAGGAAACTGTGACTGGCTCCTAATGGGTAATGCGAATCGTATGGTGTCGCTTGGGACAATGCGTAAGTCCTTTCCGAGTAAGGTTTCTTTTATGTAATTAAGTAGGAAAGGAATCTTTGCTTGCCTAACAAAAGATGTTAATCTAGTTTTTTTTTTTTTTTAATCTCACGTGATCTAATTTTTCTATGTTACCCCTTTCTCTCAAACCACTACTTCTCATTTTTTTAGGTGAGTTATATAATCGAACTAATAAATTATCAATAAATCTTTAGATTTATCTTTTCAGTCATTACATTTGTATTAAAAATTGAATATTTCGTATTTTTCATATATTTATTTAATATAATTTTAATTAGCTATAATGGTAAAAATATATATATATATTATTTTTATAAAGTCCTACGGCAAAAAGCTAAAAGAAAGAAAGAAAAACGTCAAAGTAGTTATTGGTGGATTAGCTAGAAACCTTCACTTGCTCACCACAACTCTAGACTTGAGGATAAGGCGCAACTTACAAAGGGTGTAAGTACACCCTCTGATTAATTTCTCTAATTTTATTTTTCCTTTTTTTACAAACAATCTCCCTTTAGACAGAAACCGAAAAATAAGGTTAGTGGCGAAAAACAAAAATCTGGGGTTAGAGGTTACACATGTAACCCTTTTACAGACATCACAATAATAATTTCTTTTATCGCTAAAATCATTATTTAACGGTAAACAATTAAAATAAAACACTTACACTCAAGTAGATATCCCAAGAACACATGCATATTTATTTTTTCTTTGAAAACTAGTTGCCGGATTTGTTTCTCTCACCTCATTTAGCCCAACGGAACACCTATAGTGTTTGGCTAACCAACATCTTACAGAAACGGTTAATTTATAAATATAAACATTTATTAAATTATAAACACGCACAAAACTCTAAACAATGTTTAAAACTCTCAAAAAAAATATTTAAATATCCAAATAGTGTAACACACCAAAATAAAAAAATAAAAAAACATGTCATAGTCCTCAAAAAACCATAACTAAGGAAAATATTAAATAGTCTCAAAACATTCAAAAGTCGATAGGAAAATAAACTAAGTTCTCAAATTAACATCGTGCAAAAAATAGCATTAATGCTAAAATAATTGCTCGAGTAATTAATTCTTTTTTGTGGTGTGATTTCATTTCCAATTCAACATGTTCGTCCCCATCTCCACCTATTTCGTATGCCTTTTACTTTTGTTTGCAACATGATATAAAACTAAGTAAGCATAAGCTTAATAAGTACACTTTTATATCTCACAATATAAAATATGAACTTTTGTGAAAACATAACATAAGGTCATAATCATAAGCATAATAGTGCATAAGGCAAATATTCATATATATATATATACATATATATATATAACATATCTTTCATTTAAACTTCGGTATTAAAACGTTATTTATTTTATCTTTAGGAGCCCAAGCGTTGCACCATTAACATCGTAGGTGCGCCGTCATAAGAGAAATGGAGTAGCTAGTCTCAAACCAAATATAACAAGCCCAACCTTGTGGGACATCATAAACATAAACACAGGACGTGTAACGCTTAATTAAGTGATACATTTACATATATAAGCTTTCTTTAAAAACTTAATATAAATCATAAAAAAAAACATCCTTAAGAGAATTCATCATAAAAGGTATTGAAATAAAAACATTAAATCACAAACCTTCGCTTATAAAACATTGCTTAACATTTTTATAAACTTTATCATGTTACAAGTGAGAATGTACTTACTTAATTTACTTGCTTGTTAAACCTTAAATTGGGTTGATGTAGCTGCGGTTCTCGGTGTACTCACATTTTGGAGTGTTCATGTTAATCATTCATATGATACATGAAATTAATATTCATGTTTATGATATTATTTATTACCATATTACATCATCATTTATCATTCTTAACGAAACAAAGCATCTTTGAGTCACAAACATGCATCTAGAGTCAAGAAATATAAAGACAAAAAACTTAACTTTTAATCACTTAAAGAAATTAATCTCAACTTATAAACACGAATAAAGTATAAGACTTCTTACACAATATAGCAAACATAAAAAAACATCACTCAAACATAAAAAAACATCACTCAAATTTTTTTCTCTTGAAAACATTAATTCAAAATACATTTTTCTAATTTCAAAACATTCAAGTAAATTGCCAGTCAAAAAAACTGAGTGACCTTGATTTATAACATTATATCTTTCAATTCACATTTGATTAGAGCATGAAAATTTGCAGGAATAAAGTAACACATATATAACTCTCAGATTTTTCTTTAGTCATAAAAATTTCATTTGATAATTTAAATAAATCACATATCATTACTATAAAATCTGCTAGCAAAGCCTGGGCAATCCTAATTAAAAATTATGGATTAAATTACTTATACCATAAAATAATTTACAAAAATTACTATACATAAAATCATTACATATCCAAAATTTAGTCCAAATAAATTTGAAATAATTCAAAACACATGTTTGAAGTCAGATTAATATTAACATCATACATGCTAAACAACAAACACTTTTCATTCAAACATTTTTATAAAATCAAATATAGATGATATGCTTCTAAAATTTTTATGTGACATGCTTAATATATAAATAAACATTAGAAAAACAATAAATCATGTAAAACACATTCAAAGTATGATTTATTATCTCACGAATTATATAGATCATATCAGACAGACATTTATAACCACTGAATACTTGACAATTAACAAATTTTATCTTAAAACATAATAAAGATATGAAGTTCAAAATTTACAAACACTTAGTAACATATCAATAATGACTAATAATTTTTTACAGAATCAAAAAAGACCATTTGACCTATAAAACAGACTCTACAAAGTACACATACAAATTTTGCTAGCAAATAAAATTTCGTGAGCAGCGTTTGATTGAAAGCTCATAACATTTAAAATATATTGAACAAAAATTTATAAAAAATTCCAGACATTCGTAATATATGTATACAGATCATATCCAAAAATCATGGCAAAATTAAATCATTTGAATTTAAAATATTTTCGGGAATTTTACCGAACAGGTGAACCCTAAAACTCTCATATCACATTCCAAAAACAAAAATTATGTTAAATTTGTACTAAACTCATACAACCCTAAAAATCAAATATAACAAGAACATCATAAAATCAAACACTCCCAAAAATTAAAATCATCACATTCATGATATATGACTAAAATTCAACAATTGAAACTAAAACTACATATTCTAATTTAACAGTATACCCCAAATTTCAAATCCTAATCATATCAAACACTCATAACTACAAATATCTTCATCAACAAAACAAAAACATCATACACATAAATAAATTCATACCTTGTATTCTTGAATTCTTTGAGAGAGAAATCTTGAAGAAAACAAAATTTCAAACTAATGGTGCGTGAGGTTTAGGCAAGAAAAGAGAGCATAAAAATATAGAACAATAGGAGACAAGATGGAGGCATGAAAAAGTGATAGGAATAATATATGTGCATAAAGCCACATATTTATAGGTATAAACAAGCATAAATAACTTTAGTCCTAGGTTAAATGGGTTTCCTTTTTTTCCTTTTTTTTTTTTTTGCCTTTACAACAACTCCCCTTTTTTTCTTTTTTTATTCCACGGCAACTGTTGTTGTTTACATGTCCATATATAATATATTATAATATAGTATAATACAATATAATATAATATAAAATTAAGCACAACAATCACATACCACATATATGTATTTATAACATAATAAAATATTATTTAACACATTATTATCATGACATCATAGATGTTATAAAATGAGCAAATATGCCATAAAATTTATGTCATTGTCAAGAATATAACTCTATGACATATATAACTCTAGGGCTTTATAAAAATTATAAATTTAAAGTAAGTTGAAACTCTTAAAAAAGCAATAAATACTTTATGTTTATCGTTATTTTTTATATGAATATCTTGAGCATATTGATTTCTCGTGGTCGTCACCTGAGACATTACTAAATAAAAAGTTAATTTACTTAACATAAATAATAATGACACTTAAAATATCAAATATAATATTAAATTAATAAAAGTGTCCATTGAAAAAAACAACGGGTGTCGCAACATATGAGAAGCTTTTGTTTAGGGCTGGCAAATCGTGTTATGTGTCGTGTTCGTGTTAACACGATTACAACACGACACGATTACGCTGAACACTAACACGACACGATTAATAAATGTGCCTAAAATATAAACACGAACACGACACGCTTATAACACACGTAACACGACACGACACGATTAACACGATTAATACACCTATAACACGCGTAATACAACACAATTGACACGATTAATAAACACAAACATAACATAATTAACGTAAAAAATAACACAATTAATATTTATATTTATACCAAGCCACTTACAACACAATTACTATTTATATTTATACCAACACATTTATAACACATAACACAACTAAATTACTTAATATTTATTTTTTTATTATATAATTTTATATTTTTTTACTCTAAAATTATAATAATATTTATTTATTTAATATTTTAAACTCAATTTCCTCTTCAATATTTTAAAGAGCTCAATTTTTCAAAGAGCTCAAATTGAGGAAATACTATTTTAACCATTTGGCTTCATTGCATACAAGACCAAATACACATTCAGGGGAGGGCGTCTTATATAGGAAAAAGTTGCAAAACATTTTACTCTTCTCTCGATAGGGGACTCTTGTGCATGGGTAAAAAAAACCATAAT
The DNA here is from genome assembly GCA_946598075.1 of Artocarpus hirsutus. NCBI lineage: Eukaryota > Viridiplantae > Streptophyta > Magnoliopsida > Rosales > Moraceae > Artocarpus > Artocarpus hirsutus. The sequence continues at coordinate 64,178 of CAMOHE010054910.1, read as the reverse complement.
AAATATAAAAAAGGCATTAACTTAACACTAGTTAGCAACTAGTGCGGTGGTGAGGCAAACATCAATCCACTCCAAATGCTAGTTTCGACTCTTGCCCTGCATATTCGAAAATTTTATGTTTCAAGCTTTTTTTTTGTTATTAAGCTTTTTTTTTTTTAAGCTTATATTAGTTAATATATAAATATATATTTTTTGATTGATTTTATTGATATTTTAATAGAAACAGAGGTATAAATTTATGGTATTTTTAGTATAATTGTATTTTTGATAAAATCACTTAACTTAAAAAATTTTATAAAGGGTTTTTAATTGGCTTAAATCCAAAAAAAATTAAAAATTAAGGTTACATATCCTAGATATATATTCTAATAATAATTAATAGAAAAAATGATTTATAAAATTATAAAACATATCTTAAACTTAATTAATTAGTTTCAACAGCCTATTATTTTTTATTACAAATTTTACATTCTATATTTTCTTATATTTTATTTTAATAAATATACTTGAAATATATTTCTTTTACTAAAGACTATAGTTATTAAACGTGCTATAAACGTGTGGGTCGTATCGTGTCGTGTTGACATATTTACTGCACGTTTAATTAAACGTGTTAAAGCGTGTTAAACATGTTAGCATGAATCCAACACGTTTATTTTCGTGTTATTCGTACCAACCCATTTATGGCCCAATTAATATACGTGCATTTCAAACACGTTTATATCGTGTCATCGTGCCGTGTCCAAAATTGCCGGCTCTAGTCATTTTCAAAAACACACAAAAAAAATGAAAACAAAAACATGCTTGAGGAAATTTTGTGGAAAATAAAAATAAAATTTTTTCAAAAACAACCAAAATTTCTTAAGCTTTTGAAAACACCAAAAAAAAAAAAAAAAAGATGTTTTCAATTTTTTTCTTCTTTCTTCTTGACCCAAGACCTCTTCCTCCTACTAGCCCCCTTTCATCCCCTCTCTATCTTATCCCAACAATGTGCCACCCTCATTTGCCGACAGATCACAGTGCCGCCTGGCCAGAGTATGGCGACCACAGCTACTGATGCCCTAACCCACGCCATCTCCTCCACCTTGCTCCTCCAAATTGAGAGACAAAGGGAGATTGCAAGAGAGAAAGGGTGAGGGCTGAGGCAATGGACAGTGGAGGTGACGAACCCAGCGACCAACGGCCCCGACCTATGTCGTCGCCTGCGCCTAGCACCCACCATCTTCTCTGGTGCCTCTAAGATTGTGGGCCCCTCTCCGCCGGCGATCTGTTCTCGAGAGTAACAACCCTTGCTCGTTGAGCTCCTCTTGGAAGCGACGGTGTCTATCAGTGACAAACAAGCCCTACCATTGAGGAAGCATTTAATCAAGAGAGAGGAGAGAACAAAGAAAGAAGGGGAAAAAGAAAAAAGAAAAATGCTGATGGGTAAAATAAGGGTATTTTTATTATCAAAAAATGTTTTCTTTTGAAAAATACACCGTCATATATAATCAAACACAATTTAAAAAAAGGCTTAATACATTTCTCAAAACATTTTCATTCTCAGATTTTTTCAAAAGCAAAAACCAAAATAAAAATACTATTAAATGAGGCCATAATAGACAGCACATCTCCAATATAATACAAGTAAACTAATGGATTTTTGGCCTAGAAATTTCATGCAAAAACTTTATGTATCTTATATATACATAGAGAAATGTCAAGGTGACTCTTTTAATCTCTTTTTTTTGTTATCCTCTAGCTTATAATCTTGTCAAATTGTCATCACACTTTTTAATAAAAATAAAACAAAACTACCGAACATTATCTTAACTGTTATTACAATTTTGCCACGATACTTCCATTGGTAGAAAGAGATTTGCTCTTAGAATTAATTAAAAATTGCTTTTAAAATAGAAAAGAAAACATTTTATTAAAAACGAGAAAATAAATACATATATATTTATGCCTAGCGTCATATATATTTTTACGGATATATGATGTTTGGGTCTTTTATGCAACGTTATATAGATATAACAAACAATTCGTATATGCTAACAGAGAGAAAATATCCTGTACGCTTACAGGGCAAAAAATCGTGTATGCTTTTTTCTATGAAAACGTTATATAACGTTTTGTTTTTATATGTACTGAACAAACAAATACTATGGTTATACGTTTAAATATACGTATATATATCATTGGAAATAAATAAAACAAGACTAGTTGATTAAAAAGAAGAAAAAACTAACATCAGACTGGTAAATTATCTAAAAACCAACGTAAAAATAAAATAAAATTAAGGAATACCATCATTTTTTCTTTTTGACGAATTACTAGGTAAAATATATTAAAGGCTGGCATTGTTGTAATAAAAAGATTAAACAATAGTCTGTAATTATGCTTCAATTTTATTGAAAAGTGTGATGATATGTTGCAAGAAAAGACCGATTCTGACATTTCTCACATATGGTGTGCAGTATTAAACTGAACTAAGATATCTCCAATTCATTACTTTATTTTACAGTTATTCTATCTTTAAAACCGAGTAATTTCACATCTTCCGAAGTTCATCTCAACCCATGTACTGTAAACTTCACTTTAAAAAGAATATTCCTTGTATATTTTTTTAATCTATTTTTATATTTTATTTTTATAATCCAAAAAAATGAAATATGATATTACTGGGATGTTGGTAATTAATTAAACCTAAAACCAAAAAAAAAAAAGGGGGGGCTATACATGGAGTAGCACTGTTCAATTTTCGAAAATGGCGCGTGACATAGCGCTGGGATTGGAGAGCTGATTCTACTCCAATTAAGCGTTTTCTTTCAATTTGCCGCAGGGTTGGAGATGCCCTAATGGTTATAAATAAAGGTGGCATAAGCGTTATACGACCCCTGCAGTAAAAATCCCTTGCAAGAAAACTCACTTGAAACAAACTCGCTTAAAAAGTCCAAAATTCTAATCCAAACTATCTAATTTACAACGCAACGACTTTTAACTCTCAATAACAGGGGGAAAAGAATGGATTGACTACCAGATGGAAAAGAACTGAACCAACTCACTTAAGAATGGCAGAAGCTATTAACTGAAACCTAATGACAACGGAGGAACGACGGGGGATCAATATTTACAAGCAAAAATGGGCTGTCATGAACAAAAACAATGGCGAGACAACAATAGATATGATAACGAAAAGATATAGCATCCTTATAAAGAAATAATGAAAAATGTGGCATTTAAAGTATCACTATGTATTAGAGTATAAAATGAGACAAAATATCAGTTGTTTTCCTTTTTTTTTTTTTTTTTTTTGCGTCAAATATAGTGGTGATACTTGTATTGGTAATCAGTACTTGCTCGTATGACTCGCTTGCTTACTTTAACTCAACAACCTAAAGCTAACAAGCACAAGCACAACTCTGCTCGTAGTTTTGCAATTACATTTCATTTTAAGAGAATTTTTATAAATGTTATCTTTTAAGATTTATTTTTTATAAATATCACACATGCATAACTTAACATGTAATATAAATGAGAGTGTGGCATAAACTTTTCTAAATGTGACATAAATACACACTTTTAAAAAAATGTAGCATAGCATATAATTTTCTCCTTCCTTTAACACAAACCACCTTAAACACACACATACACAAACATTTACTGCTTTCAAATATTACATATCGGATATTTTGTCCGAAACATATATAGTAGTATTTGATAACCAATACCTTAACAAAGGCCTCTTAGTATAGACGTTTTTAGGTTGTCACTAATAATATATATTCGTACTACATGATTCGGCATGGTCGGAGAGTTGGACTCACAATATTTTCCAGGAAAAGGTGTTGAGCAATTGGAGGAAGTAAGCACTAATGCTTGGAAAATTCTGATCATAGCTAACAAAAAGGAAAAATAAATGCTTGAAAAAAAAATCAAATCTTTTACTTCCGAAAGAACAGAGGAAAAAAATTAATAAATTAATGAAATTATAAACAAACTCTTGTATTACATTCCTATTGTTATTTAAATTACAAATCAATGATGATCAGTGATATATATAGGCATACATGATATGAGCTTGTCTACACAACATATAGAATTGAAAAGACTCGTATAATATTTAGTAAATGTAACACTGACATTGTAAAGGAAGTGTTGATTTTACTAGTATTACACCTTTTCAATATCATTGATAAATTGAATAAATATGAAAAGACGTACAGTCTTACTAGAAGATCGTACAAAAACCTATATATACACACGTATATGTATTAATATGTATATATTAGAGCCTATAAATGTATACTTTACTTTTGCTACCGTTGAGTATCCTGAAGAAGCATGCATCGCCAAAAGATGATCAGACGGACTATTTCAGGGGTGGCGCAGCGGGCAGTTGGAATCGCAGGGCATGTTTGTGCGGGGGTTGGGACTGGAAGGCTTTTCCTTCGGAGTTTTATGGGTCGTGTACGACGTCGTCGATTGGATTGCACCAAGCATCCGCCCATTCAAAGGCCTGCCTGCTTCAGCCAAAGGAATAATATCATATTTGTGTTCGGCAGCTAGGAAAATCATGAACAAAAGCACCACGACTTTGGTTGTGCTTGTGATATTGGTGATGTGAAGTTTTTTCAACAAGAACATTGCATGAATTGTTTATATGAGCAAGATGAAGTTTTTTTTTTTCTTTTTTTTTCTATAGAGAACAAAAAAGAAAAGATAATAAGAAGAAAAGAAGAAAACGTTTGGAGATATTCTTACGGGGAAAAGAAGCTGGCAATACTGGGGAACATTTTGACGGATATATATATATATATATATATATATATATATATTGAGGTATCAGGTATGCGCAGGGAAGAAAAATGGCAGTTGACAAATAAGAGCTTGATCAAGCCTTCGCGGTAATTACCATGAAAAGACATTGAAATTGCACGATACATAACAACGATAATTAGAACGCGCAATATAAATCTAAGTCGGCGCTCGAAAAGAGGATAGAAATAATATTACGAAAAAGGTGCTTTATTTTAAACCCTTTTCGTTTGTCGTTTCGTGAAGGACCTTCTCCAAATCCATGACGAATCAAATTTCCACTATTCATCCAATCGCTGAACAATCTTTCCTTACAAGGAAAATAAAAAGATATCGTACATGAAGATTAACATGTGAACCCGGGTGTTTTTAATCAAATGTCCACTTTTCAGCCAATCGCTGACCAATCTTTCCTTACAAGGAAGATAAAAAGATATAGTACATGAACGGGCTGTTTGTTTAGAGTATTTTTTGTATTCAATGAATTCAAATTTAAATTCGAGTATCAAGAATCTTTTAAATGCATATTTATTTCACTAAAAATCTGAATTCTTTGAGATTAAGAATCTAAAGTTTTTAAAATTCTGACTTACCTTAATCTTTTGATATTAGGATATCTCTGTTACAGTAAAAATTAAAATTCTCTCTCCTATATTTGAGCTTCATTTGATATCCAATTAAGATGATTCTTTTTTCATTATGTTCCTAGTGAAGAGATGAATAAAATAAAATCTATATTGCATATTTTTTAGGATCATTAACATTCAAATTTTATTAGATTATTAATAAATTAAAAACTATTTTCACTACTTTTTCAAACACATATTCTAATTTTATTCCATACTCAAATTAAAACTTAAATGCCTATACAAACGCTAATTCGGATAATAATTCAAATTATTAACTCAAATTCTAATTCAAATCACACTAACTCAAATCAAATCACTAATTTAAATCCATTTACCAAACGGACCTGAAGATTAATGCGTGAATCGGGGTGTTTTTTGCTTTGTCTACTCCTCCTTTTTTTTTTATAACTTGAACTTCCATCTTTCCAAAGTCAAACCCCATTGACTTTACTGATTTGCAAGTTTGACTTAGTAATTATTTATAACCAGTAGGCTGAAAAAGAAAAAAGCGCAATTAATACTATTTTTTATTTTTTTATATCAAAATTAGGAAAGTAGTAAGGCGTTTCGCAATAATGTTTAACGCACAGTATTTTATTATCATTTAATTGCATATGGTATTAGAAAAATGTACTTCACAGCTGAACATTGTAGTCGAAAATTTAGGAAGAAGTAGAAGCAGCTAGAGACCTTTTATTAGAGTACCGATGAATTCTGCCTTATGACTTCTTTAGGGGGGAAAAAGAATTCTTCCTTATGACTTTGGAGTTTTTACTCTTTAAGTCAATGGGAAATTGATTCTTATTCTGTTTTGATAGAACAGAAATTCCTATTCCAGTGAACGTATAACTTGTCTTATATATTAGCTTTTCTTTTAATCGGCCGCCAATGCGCTTTCTGTGTTGACAACCATGACGATATTCTTGCTGTTAATTAGTAATTTTGTTTGGGAAAATGTTGTATATTAATTACTGGCAATATTTTCAATCAAGCAAAAAGTGACTTGTACAAAGATATAGTTAGTTTTGAAACTGGTAAAAATAAACCTTACAATTTTAAAATGATTGAAAATTATATACTGTATTCATTGAATAAAAAAAGTGACATCAAATAATATCACTTAAATGCCAATATAATATATGTAAAAAATAAAATTAAAAAAAAAAAAAGAAGAAAAGAGAATAATAATTTTAGATCCCCATTTTCAGATCCTCGCGCGCTAACCCCCTTCTCCCATTTGCCCAACCACTCGGTAAGCAATCTTAACTAGACTTGAGGCGACGTGTGGTGGTGATTGTGGAGGCTTCGGGAGCAAAGACCACAAGGTGACAGTGGTTTTCCGTTTTCTTGCTCGGTATTTTTTTTTTTTAAACTCAAATACTTGGCTTTGGTAGTGTTTTCAAAATGATTTCATGTTGGAAAATGAGAATTTGTTAGAAATTGTGTTGAGAGTGTGTTTAAAATTTTTGTCCTAAAAGTTGTGAAATTAAACATTTCCAAAAATGTTTAGAAACATACCAAACAGATGTTTCCGTTTAAAGAACGAATTTTTATCGAATGCAGAAACTGATGATACACTTTCCTTCGTTAAAGAAAATGCCTTTGTTGTGACGTACGTCTTAGGTGAATCATAAGCACACTGCATACACACGGAGATGGAATCCCTACTTCATTTCTGATCAATATATAATGCATGGTAGTGCTATAAGAATACTGTTTCACATCTTTGTCCGTTAGCCAATTAATTAATCATTGAGCAATAATATTTAGAACAAATAGACAAAGTCCACTCAATAGGTTGATTAAAAAATTTTACTCTACTAGCTTTTTTTCTAGTGTCACGCCACTAGCATTTTCCGGGGGAAAATGTTGGATCAAAATCTAATATATATGGGCTAATATATTAAATAAATATGAATTAAAGGTTATCAGATAAGGTTGTCCAATTAAAAGTGATCAATTTGAGCTTTGGGTTTTTAATGCATCATTAAGTGTGGGCCTCCTATGTGTAGAGACCAAAAGGGTAATTACTGATTTTATGATGGGCTAAATTGATAATTAAGGATAATTGCTAGGTTTAGCAATTATATAAAGGGGTTGTGGTCCCCAAGTCAGTCAGTACGTATATTATTTTTTCTGTTCCCCATCTACAGAGAAATTACAGAATATTCTGTGAAGGAGGATTTACGTACCAGACTTGGAAGATCCTCAACCAAAAGACTCAAGAATCACATTCAACAATAGATTCAGGTTAGTTTCTGCATCTTATTGATATTCTTGATGATTTGACATGAATGATCCTGGGTTATGATGGTTTTCATCACAGTTTTGTTCTAACAAGTGGTATCTAGAGCCTCTTCATGTTAAATCATCGGGAATCAAAAATTTTTTTTTGTGTAATTCTCATAAAAAAAAAAATCACAAATTCAACGATCTACAGTTTTTTAAAGCTGTTGAATCTGTGAACAATCAGTTTGCAAAAGAAAAACTCTTTCTTAAATGCTTTATACGGCACGATTGCCGAAAAGAAAATCAATTGATGCTTTCATTCGGTTTTGGATTCATTGTACATAACCAATTTTTTTTTTTTAATCTTTTCTGCTTATATTCGGCTCTGTTGCCAAGAAAAGAAAAGGAAAAATTATATAAAATAAAATAAAATTGTTATGTGATGTTTGAATGGATTCAGATTGCATGGGTTTTATGGTTCGGTAATACGGGTAGACCGGCGGCATCCTTACCGCCGCTGGCGAAGGACTCTCACGACCGCGCCGGAAAGACAGTGCCGCGGCCTCTGGCCACGGCGAAGCAGTGAAAGCGGCGGCCATAAGCCGCCGTGTAAGGGAAGAAAAAAAAAAAGGGGTCGTTATTTCGCCGGCAGAAGGACCTGCCATCACCGGCGTCTGCTCCTTCTGGGGCCGATCGCATAACAACCGCGGCCATCTGGCCTCAGCACAGGGGCGGCGGCCGTTAGGCCACCCAATTGCTTCCCCTGGGGTCGAAAGACCCTAGGGCACTGGGTTGTTCTAGGCTTCGGCCCAGAACGAAGGCAATATTACACGGGCCCAAATTGGGCCCGTGACTAGTTATACACCCAGGGGTTCACCCCTGGGTGACCAGCACTAAAAAAAAAAAATACACAGGCCGGCTGGGCCAGTGACTGGATCAGTGAGTAAGTGATACACGGGCTGGCTGGGCCCGTGACTGGCATGGTCACCAAGGGTTGACCCCTAGGTGATCCGAATTTCAAAAAAAAAAAAAGGGGGGGGGGGGG
>CAMOHE010054910.1:31555-55455 GCA_946598075.1 Artocarpus hirsutus | reverse complement strand
GCCTAGGCCCATGACACAAAGATGAAAATAAAGGGGGGCTGGTTTAGGATCCGGGTTGAGTCCTCTCGACCCGGTCCAGCTCCGACCCAGTCATGTTGACTTTGACTAGGTTGACTTTCAAATTTTTTTTATATTTTTTTATTTTTAATTTTGGTCATTTTTGGTGCAATTTTAAATTCAAATATTGGTATTTTATATATATTTTGAGATGAATTAATTGAAACAACATGTCACCAAAGTGGCCTCTCTTGTAGAAATTAATTTGTTTTAGAATATAAACAGTTGCATCCATGCAACTTATGTAAATATTGACCGGCCCAAAGGAAGGCAATATTTGACAGAATTGCATATACACTTGTGGTAATAAATACGTGACGATTGTTCGGTTTTACATGTGAACAATAAGTCGGCCCAAAGGAAGATTTATTGTTTGATATGTTCTTATTGTCAGTGTTTGATTACTACACCAAGGTATCACTTACAAGTTAATATTTCTGTTCAAAGACTAAATATTAATGGAGTGCCCGATATCTTGAGATGGGTTTACCTTTATTTGGATTTATTATTGTTATTATGGATTCTTATGTGAGCTTGTTTTGGGTTTGTTTGTTTTTGTTCCCTGATTCAGCTACTAATTCTGCCTCTAATATTACTGCCAACATCAATTCAATTCCTATGTTGAATGGTAGTAACTTCAAATCATGGCAAGAGAACCTCTTAATAGTTCTCAGAGTCATGGATCACGACCTTGCGTTAAGGGTTCCTTCTCCTGCACCTCTTACAGATAAAAGTTCTTCAGATCAAAAGAGGGACATGGAAAGGTGGGAGAAGTCAAATCGCATGTGTATGATGATCATGAAGAAGGCCATTCCAGAAGCATTCAGGGGCACTATATCGGAAACAATAAAGACAGCCAAAGAGTTCCTTGAGGACATTGAAAAGAGATTTGCCAAAAATGAAAAGGCTTAAACAAGTACACTTTTGGCAAACCTTATCTCAATGAGATACAGAGGTAAAGGGAACATTAAGGAGTACATCATGGAAATGTCTCATATTGCTTCAAAATTGAGAGCACTTAAGCTTGACCTTTCTGAGGACTTGCTAGTGCATTTGGTTCTTATAAGCTTGACCTTTCTGAGGACTTGCTAGTGCATTTGGTTCTTATATCTCTTCCTACACAATTCAGTCAGTTCAAGGTGAGCTATAACTGCCAAAAGGAGACTTGGTCTCTTAATGAGCTCATCTCACATTGTATGCAAGAAGAGGAAAGGCTGAAGCAAGAAAAGACAAAGAGTGCTCATTTGGCTAGTACTTCCAAGGACAAAGGGAAGAAAAGGAAGAAGGATAAGGAAGCTGCAGTTACGGCACCTCAAAAGAAACAACAAAAGAGACCGGTTGATCCGGAAGGTACAGGTTGTTTCTTCTGTGGAGCTGCAGGACATATTAAGAAGCATTGCACCAATTATCACGCTTGGCGTGCCAGAAAAGGCATGCTTCTTAATTTGGTTTGTTCAGAGGTTAATTTAACTTCAGTACCTGAACACACTTGGTGGATGGATTCTGGTGCAACCACTCACATCAGTGTGTCTATGCAGGGATGCCTGAGATGCCGAAAGCCAAATGATGGTGAAAGATACATCTACGTAGGCGATGGCAAGAAAGTTGAAGTAGAAGCAATAGGAAAATTTAGATTATTGTTAAAGACTGGATTTTATTTGGATCTTGATGAAACATTTTTTGTACCGTCTTTTAGGCGAAATTTGATTTCTATTTCTGCTTTGGACAAATCTGGTTATTCTTGTTCATTTGGAAATGGAAAATTTAGTTTGTTTCATGATTCAAAATTAGTTGGTTCCGGTTCTTTATCAGGTTACGATAATCTTTATTTACTTGATACAATTGCTTCATTTAATGAATCCCTGCAATTAAGTACATGTGGTATAAAGAGAAAATTAACCAATGAGAATTCAGCTGCGTTATGGCACAAGAGATTGGATCATATCTCCAAAAGGAGAATAGAAAGACTTGTGTCAGACGAAATTCTCGACCCCTTAGATTTTACAGATTTTGATATTTGTGTTAACTGTATTAAGGGGAAACAAACCAATAAAAGGAGATTTGAAGCCAACAGGACTTTGGACGTCTTAGAACTTATACATACAGATATTTGTGGGCCATTTCCTATGGCTTCTTGGAATGGTCAACAATATTTTATAACATTCATAGACGATTTTTTTAGATATGGCTACATATATCTCATTCATGAAAAGTCACCGTCGCTGGATGTGTTCAAAAATTATAAGGCTAAAGTTGAAAACCAACTCAGCAAAAGGATTAAAAGCGTTAGATCTGACCGTGGTGATGAATACTATGGTAGATATGATGGTTCAGGTGAACAACGTTTAGGACCGTTTGCTAAATTCCTAGAGGAAAGAGGTATCGTCCCATAGTACACTATGCCGGGTTCGCCCACTATGAATGGTGTTGCTGAAAGACGAAACAGGACGCTTAAGGACATGGTGAGGAGTATGATTTCTCATTCTACCTTACCAGAATCGCTCTGGAGAGAAGCACTTAAGACTGCAGCATATATCCTTAACAGGGTTCAACCAAAAGCAACTGCCAAAATCCCTTACGAACTTTGGACGGCCAAGAAGCCTAGTCTAAAGCATCTACATGTTTGGGGATGTCTAGCTGAGGCAAGGCCTTATAGGCCTAATGAAAAGAAACTAGACTCAAGGACGGTTAGTTGTTATTTTATTGGATACTCTAAAAGATCTAGGGGGTATAAGTTTTATGATCCCACGACTAAGTCAATTTTTGAGACAAAAAATGCCTGGTTCTTTGAGGATGTCGAGTTTAAGGGGGGAGATATGGTTAGGGACTTTGTCTTTAAAGAGGAATATGTTGATATGCCCACAGCTGTCATTGACATTGATCAGGTTCATAATCCTGACTTTGTTTAAGAAGCAGACCCAGATTAAGACAATGTCGAAGAACCTCCCATTTCAGAAATTGTTCCAGAAGTACAAACTCAACCACCTCAAGAACATATGCCATTAAGGAGATCCACTAGAGAAAGGAGAAGTGTGGTGCCAGATGATTACATTGTATTTCTCCAAGAACATGAGTATGACATTGGTGTGGTGGAAGAAGATCCAATCAACTTCCGTCAAGCCATGGAAAGTTCTAGATCTCAAGAGTGGATTGATGCCATGAATGAAGAGATAAAGTCTATGAAGGACAATGACGTTTGGGATCTTATCCCATTGCCTGAAGGTGTGAAACCCATTGGTTGCAAATGGATATTTAAGACCAAGAAGGATTCGAAAGGCTCGTCTTGTCGCTAAAGGCTTTACACAGAAAGAAGGCATAGACTATAAAGAGACTTCTCTCCGATTTCTTTGAAAGACTCTTTTAGGATTATAATGGCATTAGTGGCACATTTTGATCTTAAGCTCCATCAGATGGATGTTAAGACTGCGTTTCTCAATGGCGACATTGATGAAACAATCTATATGGTGCAACCGAAAAACTTTGTGTCGGGAGATGCAAAGAAAATGGTTTGCAAATTAAAGAAATCCATCTATGGGCTTAAGCAAGCTTCTCGTCAGTGGTATTACAAATTCCATCAAGTTATCATCTCGTTCGGTTTTGAGGTAAATTTGGTCGATGATTGTATATACCACAAGTTCAGTAGGAGCAAGTATATTTTCCTGGTTTTATATGTCGATGACATTTTGCTTGCCAGCAACGATATAGGCTTATTGCATGAAACCAAGAGATTTCTATCAAAGAAATTTGAGATGAAGGATCTTGGTGACGCCTCTTTTGTGCTGGGTATACAGATACACCGGGATCGCTCTCGGGGTATTTTAGGATTATCACAAAAGAGCTATATCGAAAAAGTTCTCAAAAGATATGGCATGCAGGATTGTAAACCAGGTGATACCCCTGTGGCTAAGGGAGACAAGTTTAGTCTCAATCAGTGCCCTAAGAATGATTTTGAGGTTAAGGAAATGCAGAAGATTCCTTATGCGTCAGCAGTAGGGAGTCTGATGTATGCTCAGGTTTGTACGCGACCAGATATTGCGTACGTTACAGGGATGTTAGGCAGGTACTTAAGCAATCCTGGAAAGGATCACTGGGTAGCAGCCAAACGAGTCTTGAGGTATTTACAGAGAACAAAGGACTACATGCTCACGTATCGGAGGTCGAGAACAGCTTGAGATCATTGGGTATACTGACTCCGATTATGCTGGATGTCAAGATAGTATGAAATCTACATCGGGCTATGTCTACCTTCTAGCTGGAGGTGCTGTCTCTTGGAAGAGTGCTAAACAGTCTCTTATAGCATCTTCTACGATAGCGGCAGAGTTCATAGCATGTTATGAGGCATCCAATCATGGAACATGGCTGTAAAATTTTGTCACAGGGCTGCGCATAGTGGACAGTATTCAAAGACCACTCAAGTTATTTTGTGACAATAAGTCAGCAGTTTTATATTCCAACAACAACAGGAGCTCGACGAAGTCAAAGCATATAGAGATCAAGTTCCTGGTTGTGAAAGAAAGAGTTCAGAGTGGACAGTTGTCTATAGAGCACATTGGCACAAACTCCATGGTTGCGGATCCGCTTACTAAGGGATTGCCACCCAAAATGTTTCATGAGCACACTGCTCGTATGGGTGTCATATCATTTCAGGATATTCAGTTTTAGTGAGAGTTTGTAATTTTAAATGCTCTTTTGATATAGACATTTTCAGTTATTTCAGTTTATGAATATTTTAAGGTTATTTTCTGCAGAAATAAAGTTTCAGTTTATTCAAACTCTGATTTTGGTATGGTTTGATCTCACTAAAGTTTTCAGGTGGACCAGTTGGAAATAGGCATGTTATGATCACATTGCATGAAATTTCCATGCTACACATCCATGCTTGATCTTGTCGTTAATTGTATTGGTATATGTGATCATTGATGGGTCTAGTTACGACATATGTAACGAAGGTTGCTTTGGTCCTATATTAATATGGTTAATGGACAAGATTGTTGAGATGCATAAAGTTTTTTTTTTTTTATAGCAAAATTCATGAGCTTATAAGGTATAATTCATATTTGTAAAGCTTCATATATAGCCCAAGTGGGAGATTGTTGAATCAAAATCCAATATATGGGCTAATATATTAAATAAATATGAATTAAAGGCTATCAGATAAGATTGCCCAATTAAAAGTGATCAATTTGGGTTTTGGGCTTTTAATACATCATTAAGTGTGGGTCTCCTATGTGTAGAGACCAAAAGGATAATTACTAATTTTATGATAGGCTAAATTGGTAATTATGGATAATTGCTAGGGTTTAGCAATTATATAAAAGGGTTGTGGTCCCCAAGTCAGTACGTACATTATTTTTCTGTTTTTCATCTACAGAGAAATTATAGAGCATTCTGTGAAGGAGGATTTATGTACCAGACTTGGAAGATCCTCAACCAAAAGACTCAAGAATCACATTCAATCAATGGATTCAGGTTAGCTTCCGCATCTTATTAATATTCTTGATGATTTGACATGAATGATCCTGGGTGATGATGGTTTTCATCACAATTTTGTTTTAACACAATATACACACACATATACATATATAGATGTATGTATGTAGAAACACATGCACACACAATGGACGTGAAACTTTAATCAAGTCTTTTAAGCTAATTTAAGATTGTAGATAATAAAACGTTTAAAGCGAAACACCAAAGTGTGATAAACAATTGTAGTGGATTTGTCAGACTAGTCATATGGGTGCTTTGTTGTCGATATTCTTTATGGGAACTCGGCGCACATTGTATTTCCTTATACGTTTCATTAGGTTTTACTGTTGGAACTGATTTGGGATCGGGATGAGGTGCTCTTATGTAATGAGGTCATCATCATCAGTATTGGTGTATGTATTTCTGCGCTTTGGAATATAGTTGTTCTTTTAAAAGTATGATTGCAAGTGATCTAGCACCACAGATTTAAGGTCACTTGGAGAACTTATTTTTTTTCTTACTTGTTTTCTGAGTCGACCAAGAGAAATTTGGTTTTGGATATGCATACCTAGTTGAATATATAAACTGTGAAAAAATATATTATCATAGAACAAAGATGAATTATATTTCTTAATATTATTTATATGATTATAGCAAGCATTTAATGTTTCGAATTTGATGAGTTGAGAGTATTTGGAGATTTACAAGGTGGTGGAAAACCGTGATTTAAATAAAATATATAACCCATCAGGTTGAATTTGTTTTTCATTTATAAAGAGTTTAGAAAGACAGCTGAAGGGAACTACTGATTCAATAATCTTTCCATTGAACTATCAACATCCAAAAGCATCCGGACACCTCAATGTACAAGTCTGTCATAAAAATGATTATATCATATTTTTCTTTTTCTTTTTCATCTTCTTTTTCATTACTATACCGTGCATTTCGAGTTCATAAAAAAATTTGTCCCATATATTTTAAATGTGCTAAAGATCTTATCTTTATAGGCGTTTTCTAAAGCCCAGCTTACTTTTGCTGTAAATTTCCCTTAGCTAAAATTGACACATGTCAATTCCTTGTTAAAGTTTCAGTGTTTAAATAAACCGGTTATAACCGGTTGTATTGTAGCTTGCTGTTAAGGGTGATGGAGATGAGGTTATTTTGGGGACTCTATAGTAAATTAACAAGAATATTTAATTGGACGTAATTGGTAAAGTGAAAAAAATTAGGGTAAAAAGGGCATTTTTGTTGGGGACAAGCATGTAAATTTTAAATTTTATTTATTATATTTGTGTAGACTAAGTAACATAGGAGAGGGAAAAGGTAACGAAGAAGTACTTGAAAGTAAAAAAAAGTAATGGCCCTTACAACATGATTTATATGGTTTCTTATGTGTTTAATGAGCTTTTTTGTAATTTTTAATGGGCTTAAAGATTATGGGCTTCTTGTATAACTGGATAAGGACAACTTACAAAAGTATCACCGAAAGCCTAAATTTATTAAAAATACCCTACAATACGTCACTTAATAAAGTTGACATTTATTAAAAATTAGTGATTTATTAGAAGTCTAAGTTATTTTTCTTTTTTACTCTCTCATGAGGGAATAGAGGAAGAATTAGGGTTTTTAATTTTTGAGATTGAATTATAATAGGTAAAATAAAAAATGTGTAATTAAAATTTAAAAAATAAAATAAAAATAGATAGTTTTGAAAAGTGAAGAAGAAGGAAGGTGTTTTGAATAAAGGGCATCTATAAAGGGACATTCTACGTAATTTTCTTCTTGGATAATGCTTACAGAAGTTCTGATTGTAAGGCATTGAATTTAAAACTGTCTACAAATTAATTTAATTACAAAATTGTCTACTACAATACATGTAAAAACCATTATAGCCTTAAATTGTAACAAGTAATAATCCTCATCAATAATTTCCTATTTGAATCGTAATTAGTGAAAAAAAAAACCTGCTGTTTCATAATGAATCAGTAATTATACTATTAGAGTAAAAAAAAAAAAAAAAGACAAAAAGGAAACAAACAATTTAAAGTTTCCTTATTATTTAAAAAACCAATTGTCACAAGAAGACTAAAGAAGGCAAAAAAAAAAAAAAAAAAAGTCAATGAGCAATTAATTCGAAAATGCTTCATTATTTTTTTTTTTAAAAAAAGCCTTCATCATTAGTACCAAAACGGAAACTACAATATATTTCCATAAATATATATCAGTTCATATGCTACACCTCAAATGGTGATTTTGTGATACGAATTGTGTGAGTGCTTGTATTGTTTTTTCCATTTAAATTAAAAAATAATGATACGTTCTTTACTATAATGTAGTGATTTTTTTTCGATAATTAATTTCGAAAAAATGTTTAGTTTTCATTTAATTTAGAAATATTGACCTCTTCCTGATAAAATTGTTTAGTGTGAGAATTTTATATGAATAGATAACATCATTAATTTTGAATTGCTCAGTTATATTTGAAATTGTTTTTTATCATAATTATGTGAGTTCCTAGTTTGATGATTTAATAATATCATTTTTTTTCACAATATTTGTATGCACTTTCACAACGCCCTTCTGCTAACTAAAGATTGCTAGGAACATTCTTAACGGCAATATTTTATCCATTGATCTCATCCCATCCAAGTTGTCATTTCTAAATTAAGACTACAAATGTAATTTAAAAATTTTTGCATTAAAATTAACAACAATGACTCCGTTATCAGCAACTATATTTTTCTAAAGTTTTTAATGAACACATTCATTATATATGGATATAATTATGAATAAGTAAACAGATCCTACACATAAATACATATGAAGAAAACCAAAAAAGGTATAGACCATCTACAATACCAATAAGCATTCAAAAAAATGGAATTGAAAACCTTTCATTATGAAAACGATTTTATTATCTTGAACATAAAACTAACAAACAAATGAAAATAGAATTGAAAACCTATCATTATGACAATCATGTTATCATTGTACGTAAGAAACCAGAATGTGCATAAAAATACGAAGAAAACCAACAAACATGTCACCATCTACCATCCACTGAAACTTTCATTGTGGTAATGACATTATTATTATGAATAAAAAACCAGATGAGCATAAGACCATTTGCATAACTGATGAACATACCAAAAACGACACCGAAAAAGCTAAAACGATGCATAAATGACCAAAAACAAAAAATCTGTGTATATATATCAGTTGAAGAGAAAACAACATATACAAAATAAATAAAAATAAAAATATATTGAAAATAATTGAAGTTACTACTGGTGAAAAGAAAAAGGACCAAAGCATCACAAAACCAAACATCGCATTATTGTTAGTGAATTCAAAAACAGAATAAAAATACGAAATGATGAAGCTGTGAATGAGATATAACCTCAAAGAAATGGGCATGAAAAATGTTGTGCATATAATCGAACGTGAATGAATGAGTGATAATTCTTTAACGTGAATAAGAATTCTTATGCAATATGAATAAATGCCAGCATTTAATTAAAAAATCACCCTCTTGAATGAAGTAAATGACCCATGTAAAAGAATTCTTCAACGTGAATAAGAGATGACAATACCCGGCTTCAAATCAGCAAAAATCACCAACGCAAACGTGAATAAATGACAACATTTAATTAAAAAAAATCACCCACGTAAATTAATGCAATTCTGTTAAATTGCATGAAGTCAACTGCTAAGCAATATCACCCAAATAAGGTAATAAAGCAAACGACCAGAAAATAGGAATGCACCCAAATTAAACATTAGGGTATAATGGACAATTTGAGTTACCAATATTTAGAGAAAAAAAGACTTTATTGTAATATTGTGTATAAATAGACAATTTTAGACGCTGTCTACAGACTAATTTAATTGCATTAGACTATATGTAAAGACTACTATAGCTCTAAATTAAA
Organism: Artocarpus hirsutus; assembly: GCA_946598075.1. Classification (NCBI taxonomy): domain Eukaryota; kingdom Viridiplantae; phylum Streptophyta; class Magnoliopsida; order Rosales; family Moraceae; genus Artocarpus; species Artocarpus hirsutus. The sequence continues at coordinate 45,997 of CAMOHE010054910.1, read as the reverse complement.
ATAGAAAAGAATCAATCTTTATAATTTCCTTATTGAAACATAATAAATTCGGATGTTTTCATAATTAATAGATGCTTATATTGGTTAGGTAATTCGGATTCATTTATTTAGACCATTAAAGTTTCATTATTTTTTTTTTAAAACAAACATTCTGAGAAGATTATGATGAGCAACACAAAAATATACAATTAGCAATTAATGCAGACAAAAAGGAAAGAAGCAATCAATTTGATAATCAAACAAACCAATGCAATTAAGGGAAACAAACTAATACAGCATAAGAATGAGCAATTGTGGTTATACGTGAACCAAAAAAAAAAAGAAATAAACAAATAATGAGTAATTGTTTTATTATTTTTTTTAAGAAAAGAAAAAAATAAAAAACCTCATTAATAGGACAATTGATGTGAAAATGGGAGCTACCAAATAAAACACAAAAATAGTGAAAAAAAAGAAAGGGAAACTACTGTTTTCCACAATATTAAACCGTGAAAATTATTTATCATTAATGTAATTTATATATCATTATGATAATGACCATGATAATCTTTATATTTATCATTACCGTAATTTATATATCATTATAATAATGACCATAACAGCTTTTTATACATGACAACTATAAATTATTTGGGCATAATTATTTTCTATTTTTTTCTTTTGGGAGTTAGAAAATTGAATAGTATGTACAATTTATGCGGACGACAAATTTAGGTAATAAATCATTTATTAGGGAGAAATTGTGAAGACAGAAAAATAATCTTTATATTTATCATTATCGTAATTTATATATCATTATGGTAATAACCATAATAGTTTTTTACACATAACATCTTGAATTTATTTGGGCCTAATTATTTTCCAAGTATTTTCTTTTTTGGAGTTAGAAAAATGAAAAGTATGTTTATACATAGGAGAAACTGAAATAAAAAATAAACATCTATTAGGAGAAATTATGAGACTATAAATAATAATACATATATTTATCATTACCGTAATTTATATATCATTATGACAAGGTTAAGAAATTCTTGAGGATAGAAACAAATATGAATAATAACACGTTGAATGAATATGTACGATAAATGAAAGTTGAATGTGAATATGAATGATTCTTAAAGAATCAAAAAGTCAAAGAATCAATGGCAACGATGACATCAAACGTGAATGTGAACCAAAAATAAATCAATGGCAACATCAAAAATTGTTGAAACGTAATAAATAATAAAAAATCTGTTATACAAGTAAATAAATGCTTGTTCATATGAATTTAACGTGAATTATAAAAAAGAAAAAAACAACCCATAATCCTACTAAAGAAAGTCAATGTGTAATTAATCCAAATGAAGCAAAAAAAGAAAAAAAAATTAACTAATCCAGGGTATATAAAAAGGATGGAGTCAGTATGTCATTTAATATAATACCAATATGGTAATGAATAAAAAACCCCAAAAATTATTTAAGCTTACAAAAATAAACATTAGGGTACAATGGGCATTCCAAGTACCAAAATTTAAAACATAGATAGTATTGTAATATTGTTTATTAGCAGACAAATTTAGATTCCATTGGCTCAAAACATACATTTTGTGTAAATACTTTAAAAGTGTAAAAAGACGCACTAAAAGTGAAACACTAGTATACCAAAAGGTGAACTGCAGGTTTACCCAAAAAAAAAACCAATTGATTAGCATAAGTAAACCACGGTAGTTTTAGATATTCTACATCTTTAAACTAGCATTAGTCAAGAATAGAGAGAATATTTTGGTTGGGTATTAAATAACACTTCACTAATAGGGTGCAGTTTCTAAACCATTAGATCTTCATTAATTTTCGTTAAATTTCATATTTTTCTTAATACAATTTAATTTTCATGTAAATTCATGGTATTGATAGGTTATTTTTATACTCTATCACTCGATATTCCTTAAGAATAAATAAACCATGTATTTTTTGAAGAGACCACGAGACATGAGAAATTCAATTATGCTTATCTCTTGTGATTATGAAAAGTACATGGTCTGGTTTATTCCTAAAGCACTGATATGGTCAGATCGGATCGCCTGAGAGTATGAAAATTATCTAGACCAGATAAGAGGAAACAAGATAGGACCAGGCCATTAGAGAATTATCTAGTTTGATGTGGACTGCAGTTTTGACGTCACAATTGTTCTATTTTTGAGGCCTAAATAAGAGTAGTCTATTTTTGACCTTTAAGTTATTTATTTGAAACTTGAAAACATGTAGATTATAAATACTATGTTGTGTGTTTCTAAAACTCATAGTCTAAATAAAAGCTAAATGCAAGTTACAACAAATACTAACAAATAACAAGAACCGTAATAACATGCTTCAAATTTGTGTCACTATCATTGTTAATGATTAATAATTTAGAAGGGAAGGTCGAACATTCCAACTTAGGGTTTTTTTTTTTCTTTTCTTTTTTCTAATTTTAAAGTATCCAATCTGGTTTAAACTGTTCCATAAATTTCACAAACCGGACCAAACTGTCATATGAACAATACCGTCTAGTTTCAAACTGTAAGCGTATAGCTTCGTAGTAGAATCACACCAACGGCCTAAACAATGTTGAACTGGTTCAATCCAGTGATTTTCGGTCTACTCTGCACAGCCCTCTTACTACTTTGAGCTTTAGAAGCCATATGTTGCACAAAAATTGACAACTGTTGGTCATGGTTTTCCTCAACATTTGCAAGACTACTGGACTCCTCGGAACTGAAGTACTGAAGGTTTTTTTTTGTCTGCCCTTCTCTAAGGACTTTTTATATTCAAAAATAAAAAAGAGACTTGAAAAGTTTGATTGATTTTTTAAAAAAGGGGTAGATTGAAACAACATGAAAATTCTCTTAAGTTCTAATCAAGTTCACAGGAAAGTAAATAAATCATATACGGGCCGAACCAGCATTTTATTACATTACATAGAATAAGGGATAAATGGCTGTGGGTGGGTGGGCATTTTAAAACATGCCTAAATTAGGTAAATATCTACATTTTCGTTAAATAAGAAAACATTTTTTTTTAGAAAAATTGAACTTGGTAAACCATGGATTAATTTCTAGTAAATAATTAAGAAATTTTAGATAAACAATTGATTGATTTTAGTAAATAAAGTAAATATTGATTCTAGTATTTTTGGTTTTTCCTTTTTTTTTTTTTTTTGAAAGGAGTTTAGTTTTTTATTTTCTAATCATTTAAATTTTGTATTTTTAAATTTGCACTAAATATGCCTATTTTGTCAATGTGCTTCCGGCAAACGAGCACTGCGCCATAATTGTCGGCCAATGGTCTCTGGCGTTGCACCATAGTCTCCGTGACGGGCGAGAACAGGGGTTGACGGGAAGACAGAAAAGATGGAGAGGAGGAAGAAGAGAAAGAGAAAAAGGAAAAACCAAATTAATAATATTGATTAATCGCTAATTAATATTTGGTACATAAGGTATTCTATCAAATGTTTTTTGTGTTTTTATTTTTATTTTTTAAAGAAAGTAATACTTTTTTATTTTAACAAAACAATGAGATTTACTTAAAATGTGACGTAGAATGCGATATTTTTACAAATATATCAAAAGAAAAATACAAGAATTTAAAAAGCTGACTTGTAACCGAATGGCAAGCTAAAAAGCCCAGACAAGCCATAACAAATGACAAGAAATAAGCAACACCAAAAGAAGCCAACTGAGGTTGAGAGCGACTAATGACGAAAACAAACCAACCATTAGAATATGAACCTAATTCTAGAAAATGTTTGGCTCATATGTGCGAAACATATTGGTTTGAACTTTTTAGTTTGAAATGAGAAGTTTAAAAATTGTAATATAAAAACCTAGTTTAAAACCTTGAAAAATAAGGGGAGTTATTTTTGAATTTATAGGGTATTTTTGAGTTCAAACTATCAAATCATGATTTAAAATAGGTTTTCGGGTTTTTGTCTCAAACGCTTGTTCATGTGAGAATTAGAGTTTGAAACCCATAAAACAATGAAATGAAACGATCGCCTTGATCAAGTTAAAATTAAAACCTTCTTTAGGGTATAAGGAAGAAATAGTAAATATAAAAAAACAGTAACCATCAATTTTTTGCTCTTGTTTTCCCTTCCATTTTTGTTCTACTTTTCTTATTCTTGGATCCGAACCAACAAGAACACCATTCGATTCCACTACATAACAACGACAGAACCATAGCAGAGCCATTACAAGGCGAGCACAGAACAACAGCAACAGCAACCGCAAGAGTAAAGTGATTTGCTTTACTTTGTTGATTTCATTTAACAATTTGATGTGTATACTTTTGAGAATTTTCTTTAATTAATGGGGTTATAATATGGTCATTTCAACAATCATAATTCACAAGTAGTGAATGAACAGTTCCCGGTTTTCTCATTCTAGTCCAATAATCAGAATTAGCAAGGCCATCAAAACGCACAAATTACACAGTCCACCTCTGCTTGTTTCATGTTGCAGATGCAAAAACAGGTACCTCCCTAAACTGAACCCCAAAAAAAAAAGAAAGATATTTCAAACACCCTTTCCTTCTTCACATCTCTTTTGCTCCCACCAACCAACACTCTCCCTTTCCTCTAAAGCCTCATGCTTTTTCAAGATGTACATAAATTATGTTCAAGTTGTTGTTAGACTTTCATTCTTAAAAGTCTTTTCTATGCAAATGACAGACGTTTCTCCGAAATCAGCAACCGAGTTCAGAAACTTGGACCGGTGTCTCTAAAGTAGCTGCAGGTTTGGTGTTGCCTCCATGTTGTTGTATGTTGCCTTTGACTTTGTCAATCTAAATCCTCTTGATAAGGAAGATGCTGAGTTAAGAGAGGAAGTGGACTTGCTCTTTTTCCGCTTTGGTTTCTTAGGAATGTTGGGGAGGTCATTTGGGGGAAGGTCCGAGAACATCTCGGATGCGGTTTGGGGTCCCATGGACTGCTCGAAATCTGTTGTAATTATTATAGAAGAAAAATAGGAGAGAAAAGTATTAACGATGCTATTTGCATAACTTCCACAAACTACAAACAAAGAAGAAAACAGTGCCAAGAACATAAGCAGAACCTCATATTAATTCCATTTGTTATTCATTTTTGGAAAAAAAACGAATGTCATTTTATATGGTCCTCAGTTCTACCAGATGAAGGGAGAAAGTTCATGGCAAGATTTTTTTTTTTTTTTTTTAAGTTCCTATCAACTCACGTGTATTATTATTGATTCTACAGCAGAAGCATGACAGAAAATCAAACAGCACAAAACAGCTCATATATAGTCTGTCAAACATAATTTCCATATAAAATAACTAAAATTAGATTTTATTAATTAGATTAATAATTCATAAACAGAATGTCAACCATTATGTAATGTCCCAATCAGCAATGTCCTAAGCAACCTTTCAAAATGTCTTCAGCCATCATATTAAGAAAAACCATCCCACCAAATCAAACATTAATATTTAAGAAAACGAATTGGCTAACCAAAAAGGATTGGTAAAGAATTCAAGCAAAGCAAAAGCCATTGAATTAATTTCTAATGTGGACTACAATGTTATGTCATACTATTATAGACCTTTCCTTATGGCAGTGAACTATTAGATTCCATGGTTAGCAAAAGTGTTATCCCATGACAGTAAGAGCCAAAGTGATCTTCCTGTTGAGGCAAAGAATTAACAAACTCTTTTTCCACAACATTACAATTCTGAATATTATTCCAAAAAACTTGAAAAAAAAGGTCAATATTAATTCACGTTTTTCAATCAAACTAGTTGGCCCGTGAAAAGGCCTCGTTTGTCGTACTTGTCTGGTTATAAAGATAGATGTTGCAAATTTGCACATGGAAGCTAGGCGTCAAAAATTACAGTACTACATCTCTGTCTTATTTGTTAACAAGTAATGCTCAAAAGGGAAAATTAAAAAGAGAGAGAGAGAAGACCTTGGGAGGACCACGTGGAAAGACCTAGAGGATTGGAATCACGCCCGTCACTGATGTTGGCAAGAGATGTTGCTGAGAAATCTGACTTAGTCTTTAACTCGTTCATCTGGAAAAAAAAAAAAAAAAAACTAATAATAATGATAATAATGATAATGATAATAATAATAATAATAATTGCGTAATATTATATTCCAAAGACAATGAGAATTCAAGGGAATTGCAAGAATATGGAAGGCAAAGAAAATTACAAGAAAAATATTTGAGGATGAGTAGAACGTTAGAGAATGAACAATTTTGTTTGTGGACAACTCACCCAACTCGGAGCACTGCCAGATGGGCCATCCCATCCAACGTGTGCCACGTGTTTAACATCTGTTGGGTACCCAATTTCCATCTCTTTCTCTTTCACAACTACGAGTACAAAATATCAATTTTTGTCATATCTGTTTAGCCCCAAATCATACATTTTAATTGCCAATGCAAAACATGATTATATCAAAATAAAGAAAGAATGACAGTACTGGAATGTGTAATTATTACCAAAGATTTGGGAGATAAATTTAAAGCTTTTGTAGATTCCTTTCATCTTGGTTGCCATGGAGGAAACCAGAAGCCCAATGCCAGAGACCCCTTTAAGGAAGAATCTGAATGGCACACCAGAGAGAGAGAGAGAGAGAGAGGGACTTCTTTTGCCTGAAAGTAGATTTACTTGGGAATTTTTTTTAACTATTTATTGGAGAAGAAAAAATTAAGAGACTTTGGAGCTTCAGACCAGACTCGTTGCATGTGATTTTGGAACTTTTTGCTTTCCCTATGGTAGAAGGCTGGAATCTAATCACAGAATAGAAAGAAAAAAATAATGTCGTTAACCCAAAAAAGACGTCATTTTGAAACTCCTTTTAAGATACATTCTTAATAATGAACCTGAAAATTACAAAGAAAGAAAATGTTTTTGTAATACCTGTATTTAAGGGATGGAGATTTTAGAAGAAAAGCAAGTGCTTCTTCTTCTCCACTTCCTCCAAACGGCGTTCTCAAACTCCATTCTTCATCTTTCCACAAGAAGTTCTTGATGAATATTGGGAGATTAATAATGACATGCAAAAACCCCTCTTGAGATGTTATTTCACAAAAGAAAACCAGAAAACTCTTGAACAAACCAACAAACGACCCAAAAAAAAAACGCAATGAAAATAATAAAGAAAGAAAGATTTACAAGAAAAAGAAGATTATTGAGACAGCATAGGAATGTGGAAACTGAGGAGAAAGAAGAAAATGGGGGTCTGAGAGGAGGAAAGAAGAGAAACGACAAGGTGGACAACCATGAAATTTGAAACCTCCAAAAACGACAGGTGAGAGAAGGCTTTGAGAAACCAGACAAAAGAATCCAGTTCGAGCATAATAAATTGGAGGCTGTCATGGGGTGGGCTTTATTTGTTTTTGGCAGGAGAAAAGGGTACTTGTCTATGTCATCTATGTGACTGCTTACGTGGACCCTTCGATGTTTCCACTCTTGTTGAACGAGTAATGCGCTTGCAGGCCTTTTTTCTTTTTTTAAAAAAACACTTCTTCTTTTTTTTTTTTTTTTTGCCTTTTATTTCTTGTTATCCATCACATAAGTGGATAAATGGGGAAGGCATATTAACAGTGTAATTTACTAGAAAATGAGAGGGAAAAGGGATTTTTTTTCGCTTAATTTCTTATAGTCAAATCTAATCAAAACCATTTTTTTTAATAAATTAACGGCTAAATAAAGCAAAACCATTTTGTCAGTATCAAAAAAAAGTCTCCAAAAACAAAAGGGTACCAAGTTCAAAATATACAAATGTTTACAAGCCAATAATGACAATAAATTGGGATACCATGAATTTAAACTCTCCTCCTCTTAATGGATATTGTTTCGTACACCCTTGACATCGATCGAGTATGTTTTAAATAAAAGATCATCCAGCTGTTGCTTGCGTTTATTTGGCGTTTATTAAACTATAGGCCTTTGAACATGTCGTTTTCGGTTGACAGGGATTGTTGGAATTGCTAGTTTTATTATACAGTTGGATTGAAGAAAAGTATCTTACTTAGATTATTTATATATAAATGAATTTCACACTCCTATTTCCCTTCTTCTTCTTCTTTTTTTTTTTTTTTGTGACTTCTTCTTTAAACGTAAGATAATAGTAAATAACAACTAGCCTATTAAAATATTATGTCACATCAATTAAAATATTTTATTTATTAAAATAATTTTTTTCTCAAAAGTCAGTTAAAGTGTTTTTAGTTAATGTTGTTAAAAATTAGACGCCTTAATTTTATTTTATGGAAACTAAATAAAAATACATAATTAAGGAAAAATCAAGGGAAAAAAATACATAAAATTATAGTTATTTATTCTCAATATAAAAAATATGTTCACTTTTAGTCATATAGAATACAACTATAATAAAAAAGAAATTTAAAAGATTCATTACAATGAAGACCAAATTTACAAGAGAAAAGCATACATTCACAATTCTCCATTTTTTTTTCTAACCTCTCTAATAATCTCAAAACCGGCATCCCATTTATATTGAAAAAACGAAGACAACTGAATTTTATAAGTGAAAAATTCTCAAATTACCCTTACTGAAATTTTGCTCTAAGGGCATCATCCTTACGTCCCCAGGAGCAGCACTTTCTACCCCCTTCCAACTCTCCATGATGAAGATTCACTGTAATGAAGGCCAAATTTATAAGAGAAAAACATACACTCACAACTCTATATATTTTTATATATATATATATATAAATTTTTTTTTGTAACGTCTTTAATAATCTCAAAATTGACATCCCATTTATATATATTAAAAAAATTAAGACAACTAAATTTTATACGTGAAAAATCCTTAAACTACCCTTAATAAAATTTTGCTCCAAGAGTAACACTCTCACATCTCGGGGAGCGGCGCTTTTTTCCCCTTCCAACTCCAATAACGACCTTACTTGGAAGATAAATTTTCATAATTCTCTATGTAAAGCAATAATTCATCCAGATAATAAATTGGGATCCACAACTTAAAGAAATAATTGTGATAGTGTTATTGTCGGGCACAAAAAAAAAATAAAGGGATATATATATATATAGATATATATCTAAGCCGAATTCATTTTCATATATTATAAAATGTATATTTTATGCTGACTGTCCATATTTTGTCCAAGTCCCTTCGTGCGTTCCAAATGAACAGTTGTGTAATTTATTAAAAATTAAACAATACGGAGGCATGAGGACATTTTTACCCTTTTGATTTTATATTTGAATGGGCTCTTATATATGTTACCAATCATTTTTCCTTCGACTATTTTATTCGAATCCCTTATGCATCAGTTATACGTGCATCAAAAACTAAAGGTATTATTTTTAAAATAGATGAAAATATTTTTGTTTTAAAAAATAAAATTTTTTTAAAAATTATATTAAAAATGTTTTTAAAATTTTTGTTTTAAAAAATATGTAAAAATATTTTCAAAAAAATTATGAGAACAAAAACAAATCAAGCAAGTCTAATCAAAGTTCTACACCTTCTTAGAAAGTCGCACAAAACACTTAGCTGTTTTTCTGACAATACATACTACCCACTGAGGTTTTTGTTGATGGTTGGAAGCACGTTTTATTCTGGTTTGTTGCTTGAAACTGCAACGCAATCTCAATTCTTGGTTGCCCAGTACCCAACTTAGAAATGTGCCGGTCGCCTATATGTGTTTTATTAGCAACAAAGATCTTGACATTCTATATTGTAACGCTTTCTATATTGAAATTATTGACTCTGGATTCGCAATATATATAGATATTGCTGCTGATGACTGTACCATGATAATTAATATGCCTCGCCAACATTTTGTAAGGTCAGCGTAGAGTTGAACATTTGGATGACACATGCAATGGTTCATTGAAAGCTTGAAACGATGAAAGTCAACTGTAAAGATTGATTGGATTCTTAATCATGAACATGGGGTACAAAGAAAATTGAGACGAAATTGAGACATTTGTCAAGAGAAATAAGAAAATTGAGACGAAATTGAGACATTTGTCAAGAGAAATATGATTATGTGTTGAAGATGAATCCAGTTTATAATTTGGAAGAGAAATATGCTTATGTGTTGAAGACAAAACCAGTTTATAATTTGAATCATAAACATACGGCTGCTAATGTGATTAGAATTATTGATTAAAACCGCATGCTTCATGCGTGGAATTCTATGTGATTGTGATGCATTTTTTTACTAAAAAATTTATTTAATTTTTAATCTTGATGTTAATTAAATATTTATTTAAGGGTAATTTTTTACTTTCATTAGAAATTGTAATTTTATAGTCAGAATAACATTCAATATTTTGACTTTTATTAATAAGAGTAGTAGACATTTTTTCGCTGTTTGGTGTATAGATTTAGGCCACTTCAAACCTTTAAGTTGGTTCAAATTTGTATCTAGTGGGATAATAAATAAGGTGGTCCAAACTTTATGAGGCCATTTTAAACCTCCCTCAACCATTCAAAATTTAGGGTCCATTTAGTAAATAGATTGAGATTGTGTTGATTTAAATTATTTTGATTTGAATTGTATGGTTTAAATTGCTATCTAAATTGACGTTTGGATGTAGATTTCAAGAATTAGTCTGAAAAGAGAATAAAATTAGAATTTTTATTTGGATAGATAATAGAAAAAATTTTAATTTATTTACAAATCAAACAAAATCTTATTGCTTATGATATTAAAAAAATATACAATATAGTCCTTGATAGATTCTCTCTTCATTAGAAATACAATTAAAGAAAAATCGTCTCAATCGTATATCAAATGAAGAAGTTATGATTTTTTTTTCCACAAATATAGGAGAGAGAATTAGAGATTTTATTGTAGTAAATTAATCTGAGTTCAAAGAGTTCAAGGAGGGTAGAATTCTAAAAACTTGGATATAAAAGATTCATTTGATTTAAATTTCGGGGGAATAAACATAAATCCAAATGATTCTTTAAACTTAGAGTCCAAAGAATTGGCTTAATATGCCAAACAAATGGGCCCTCAAACTTTGTTCCCCCTCTCCCTTAATTTCACATGATTTTAATCATTTTCTATAATAAAAATTATTCTCATACTCGTTTTTTTTCATAAACTATAGTTTTTTTTAAAAAAAAGTCCTCGTTTAAAACTTGATTTGATGTTTTATTCTCGTTTTAAACATTTACAAGTTCGTTTAGAAAACACGTTGGAACTTAAACACTATAGCATGTGAGAGCTGTTCACTAGCAAACTTTGCTTTATATAGTAGCATGTGAGAATTTTACACTATAATACTTGGAACTTATTTTTTCTAACATATTTTCTGAACGAACTTTATATTGCAAATGTCAGTTTAAAACTATCTTTTAAATCATATAGATTCAAAACTAGCAATTCAAACTATAAAGTTTAAAACCACACTATGCCAAACATGCATACCATTCCGAACTCTATATCATAATCAAAAAATGTTATAGTTAGCTTATAAGAGAAAAATAGAGATAAAATAGCTTGGAGGGGAGATGTCTTTCATATTTCTGTAATAAAAAGGGACAATATAGAATATATAATTTCTTTCAAATGTACATTTCTAAAAAAATTAAAAGATTTTACTGGAGCTAAAATAGAAAGGAAATAACTTACAGTTATACATGACAAAATTGTATTTGAGAAGGTTGCTAATAAAATGTTTTATTTAGATAAGTATTTGTAAGGGTGACATTGGCAAAAATAATATTTTTTAGGGTTGAACAATTATTTTAATAGACGATACATTTTCGAAAAGTTATTTGAAATAAAGGAAAAAGTTATGTAGAGAATGTTATTATTCTCTACTAATGGAGAATGATATTAGGGCTCTTAAATCTGAATCTAACAGTTAAAATAGATGAAAAGTATCAACTCAAAACAAAACCTATTACACAGGATTCAATATCAATTTACAACCCATTTTTTTTAAAAAAGTTTAAAATTTCATCTTGCCCTTCCTGCGATAGAACCCTCTCTTACGACAATGCTAGCAATGCCGAGGATCACATTTTCATCACCTATGAATACTGATCCAAGATCTAAAATTTTGCCTATTACACCTATAATGACCCTACTTATGTGTCCATAACTTAACTACTTAAACACATACTTATTAAAATTACTTAAATTTGTGAAACTTTTTTTTCCCTAAAATAAACCTACCAATTAATTTTGATTAAACAGGTCTTCCTTTTGCTGCAACAAAAACAATAACAAGTGTTTTAACATATCATTCTTAGGGCCATATGTATTAAGGCTGTATTACTACAACTTCAGTCACCAAAATGTACATACCCAATTTTATTAGTACTACATATACTTAATTAAAAAGTCTTAATTAACAAAACTAAAATGCGGTATATAAAATGTGCGGTATCTTATTCCCTATCTCCATTGATCATTCGTTGTTGTACCACCGTCCATCAAATGCTATTGACAAGTTACTTACTTATAGTATAAACATATTTGAATGAGCTTTTACTCAATAAATAAGAACTACATCTCGCAAAAACATTTGATAATACATAAAGTAAAAATATACATGCACTAGTTACACTTATTTATGACCACGTCTTATTAACTGATGGGCCCAAGAGTTAGTACCAGTTACCTGTGATCATCGGAAAGTTAGGGTTTGTAAGGTCCCCAATGACACGTGATCTAAATTATTTTATTGAAACATAAGCCCCCCTATGGTCGAAATATTGGTACAACACTCAAACTTAACTTGTTCCTAAAGGTTTTATTGGTCTTATTAAGGTGTATGTAGTCTGACATAACATCGCAAACTACAACATAAAACATAAACATGTATTTATGATTTTATAAACATGTAAACCATTTTATTTAGGAATTATTTATACTATAGGCAAGATTCTTACTTACCTGATTTCTAATAGTAGAAATAACTAACTCGTCAAACTTCCCAATCTTGTACTTTTAGACTCTATAGAAGAACTTCTATTGAGAGTGTAATATTAGCTTATCTAATGCTGTTAAATTTAGCATCATAGTAAAGGAATTTGATACTTTCTTAAATCATATTTTTCTTGGTAAAGGATTGAAACATTATTGTATTTATTATAAGTATTAATCTAATCCCTATAATTTAATTCTTCTTAATTGCCTTTACTAACCATGCTAAAGTTGATAATTAACTAACCAGTTAATTAATTAATTAATTAATTATCTTTTTCTTAAACTAGGACTTAACTAAAATTCCAATTACTCTTGTTTTACTTATATTTTGTTCAACCTACTTAATTATTTGCCAAATTCATAAGTCCCTTAAGGCCCCGCTAAATCTAGAGGCATTCTATGACATTCTATATACTAGGTTTTGAAACTTAGATCCGAGGGACGACTTTGCCGACTAGTGCGGGTGTTGGACTGATATTTAGTGTTGTGACATTATAGATCTAAAGTTTATCGATTCTTTCATTAAGCAGGCACTTTGTATTGTTGGTTTTAAAAGCCACTACAAACTATATATCAAAGACAGTTTTTAAATAAAAGTTTTCTTTACAAAAGTTCCTTGCTCCAACGAAACATAGAATTTTTGTTTTTTTTTCAAAAGTTTGTTTTCTGTGTTTAACATCATTGTTTGCAGCTATTATTGTAAACTTTATCAATTAGACTATTTTTATAAAGTCGTTTACAAGTCTATTTTAAAAGCAAAATTTTCAAAAATTTTCTATTCGAAAGTTCTTCGTCTTGTCCAGACCTAAAACTTTTGTGTTTTAAAAAAATTATGATTCGAATTTTTAGGAGGTCATTTTTTTAAAAAAAGCACAAACTGCATTATTGAAGTCGTATAATATGTTGCAGCACCTCCTACAACATCCAGCGAAAACGGTTCCAAGACAACCATAGACTACGCTGTAGTTACCGTGATAATCTTGTAAGATAATAAACTAAACATTTCAATCTTAAAAATTAAAAACCAGGTAGTTTTCAAATATGCACTATAGATGTTGCAACTCATGTTACAACACCACATGCGACACAATCGAAACAGTGCTAGTAACAACCACCGATTGTACTGTAGTTACTACAGGAGTTTTATTAAATAATAAAATGAGGTGTTCAATATTTGAAACATAAAAAGGACATACAAAATTAAAACATATAAGCCATTTGCACTATGGATGTCATAACCTGTGTTGCAATATCTCGTGTAACATTAACTACAACAACTTAAAAAAAAGCCAGAAACATCATTTTTGAGTTGAAATTCTAGCTTTTAACATCTTGCATTAAGTCGTTCATGTTGCTGTGACTTAGAAGGTTTCAAGTTTGAAAATGCTTCAAAACTGATCTCTAAAGTGTCCATTTTTAATATCAAAGTAAGTGGAAAATCTTTCTAAACACAAAACCATAAACTAGATATAAACTTTTTCATACCCAACTTGCATAATCTAAAATTGCATCAATTTAA
>CAMOHE010054910.1:0-30728 GCA_946598075.1 Artocarpus hirsutus | reverse complement strand
ATGATTATTATATCTTTCAAAGTTACACGTTGAGAATTCTTTATCTTTAAGAATTCATATGTTATTAAGTTTTAGAAAAACAGTTATTATTCCTTCTAAGGTTTAATGCCAAGGATTCGATAACAAGAATCCATTTAAGAAAAAAAAAAATTTATCCTGAAATTTGTACTTTATTATTAAGTATGTTTAAGTTTAAGACCAAGTTAAGTTAAGTGACGGAAACTTATTCTTAATCTTAAAAGTAATACCCTCGAATTTTATCCTTCTGTGGTTCCAACTAAGGCTCTTTCTTTATCTTAGTTTTGGCTAGTGATTTTGTAGTTGGTGGGGGAGAAAAATTTTAGAAGAATGAAGGAAAGATAACCGGTATTGCCTTAGGAGAATGTGGGAGAAAAGGAAGAAAATGAGCTATTGTTGTGGTGGAGTTTATTTATAGACAAAGACTTAAACTTGATCAAAATTTCTACTTAACTTCTAATTCTAACTTCAAGGGTTTCATAGACAATTAAATGAAACAAAATCTTGATCTATTTTCTCTCAATATAGGCACCATTCACTAATGCAAATGGAAAAATATTCCTCAAAATGGTCACTTTCTCGACCATATCTTCATCATGCTTTCCGCCTTACTTTTCACTATTCATGGTCAATTCTTGTCTTTTTATCATGACACTTTACCCACAAGATCCCTTGATTCAAAGAAGCAAATAAAATTACATCTAAATGAGGGAAAATAACAAGCTGTCAAGAGATTCTATGTTCCCGTAGGTTTACTCAACACAGTCTAAAACTAATCTTTGTATAAATCGACACCGGTATAATTTTCTAATCGCATATTAAACTTAAATTGTTTTTTTATCAAAAAATTATTCTTAGACTGCATAAATACAAACTTGACCTTTTTTTCATTACACTCTACCTCGGTATTCATAGTCTTTAACAATGTTAATTCTCAAAGTCGAATAGCATTTTTTACCAAAAATACTACTTGCATAACTACGATTTTTGACAAATATACAATTAAGGATATATTATACGTTAGAGTGTTTCTTGGTATACTACTAACACCGTATTACACTTGAAAATTTTTATAATTTAAATTCTCAAATTGTTTAAAAAATAAAATTTATTCTACTTTAAATCACGGTGAAAATTATCAACTAATTTATTTCATCACAAAAGTTACTAAATTTAACTTTAATATTTATTAAAATGTAAAATATTTATATTAATTCCACAAATCATTTGTTCACAAAAATTACTCATGATATTTTTAAGAAAATCCTTGACTTATATATATAAATTACATTATTTAATTTTAAGATTTTCTCTGTCATTACAATAGCTATGTTTGTTATACAAGTAGCTTATCAAGAAATTTCATTAACTGTACTTTCGTAAGCTTTCAACTTTTGTTACATTTGGAATCTATGTACACAACCAACACGGTACAGGAAAATGGGAAAAAAAGGGGCTAAAAATCGCTAAGATTCAAAACTGATATACATAATCATCATTTTTAGAACTTCAAAGTTTAAAAATCATTTGTGAACTGATATGGGTCTTCCTCTTTCTCTGCCAAATCTAGTCGTGAACGCAATAGATGAGGATTGGCGTGAGCGCAGTCATAAACCTATTTCACGCGCGAATAAATGGATGTTTGATCTTTCTCTATCTCTTGCTTGATCGTCACCACTTGGTTGTCATGGTGGCAGGGTCGGCGACGTCTTCAACAAAAGGAGGTGGTGGTGCGTGACTTCACGGCGAGGTTGTGATGCGCTGAGTTTGAGCTTCCATATGTTTGACAACGATGGCGGCATCTTCAATAGGGGCATCATGATGATACAAGAAGGCAAGAATAAGAACTACGCCTCGTTGGGGGAGAAGGCGAGATCATGCAAGAGAGCGAGGCCCGTAGGCGGTGAGCGTAAAGCGATGAGGTCTGAGAACGGCGGCGATGTTTGGAAAGGGGGCGGATCTGTCGACCACAACTATGGGGAAGATCTTTAAACCTTTGGGTTTTAGTGTTGGGGTTTGGATATGGTTTTGAGTCGAGAGATAAAAAATTGAAGAAAGTAACGATAAAGATTTTATTTGGATGAATAAATCTGATTTCTGGCAGCTTATTTAATTTATTGTAAGCTTACTTGTTTTTTCCCATTAGATTAAGATCTAATGGACAGACAAACATTCTCCACCGGTGAAGAATTTTGATGTTTTCCACGATAGATGTGTCCTAAATTAAATCTATTACTGGAAATTATGTTAATGGGACACACTTAAAATGTAAGCTAATTAAAAAATAGGTATACCAAAGTGTACATCTCAGTTAAATCATGTGTTTTGGTTGAGTTTTATACGTGTATAGATAAGTAGAATATACTTATAAAAAATGAGGATTATGGTAAACACAAATCTAATAAAACTATTTCAACAGTGCAACTGAAAACAAAATTATTTATGAGGGTCGTATTTAACAAAATGACATTTTAAAAGATTGTAAGGGAAAAAAAAAAAAAACTTTTGGCGGGCACATGCTTGAAAAACTTATTTCAAAACAAAAAAATTGAAGAAAAACCTTTTTCAAAGCAACACATTTTAAAATGCAATATTTTAGCAAGAAAAACAAAAAAAGGTTAAAAATAAAAAGGAAAGACTTCAATTCGTAAAAAAAAAAAAAAAAAGAAAGCAAAATGACAAAATAATCAAAGAAAAGGAATGAACGATAAAAGGAAAGGATGGAACTCTCTTCTGCACTACTCAAGTAAAACGTCAATGGAGGAAATTTTTGAAAAAATTACTTCGAAGTATATACATAAATAATAAATAATAAATAATAAATAATAATAATAAATAGGTTATAAAAAATAAAAGTACTTATGAAAGTCTCGGTAAAAAGAATAATATCTTAGAGTGTTTTAATAAAAAATATACAATTTTAGGGGTAAGAAAAGTAAAAGATAAAAAAAAAGAAAGAAAATTTTAGTTAAAGGAAAAAAAGAAAAAAAAAGATAGATTATAGATTATAGAATATTAAAGAAAGATTGAAGTTATAGATAGATTACAGATTATAGATAAGTATAGATTATGGATTGTAGATTGAAAAAAAAAAAAAAACTAATACCCTGATAAAAATAAAAGATGGAATTGAAAATTAAAATAGAAGAAAAGGACAAAAACAAAAAAAGAACAAATTAGATGGGCTATTTTTGAACAGTGGCTTGAGGGAACTCCTTATATGAGTAATAAATAAGATTACGAAACAAAAAATGCCAATGTAATGATTCTTGTTCTAATTTGGAGTGGGTATTAAAACTCTACCCCTTATTATGAAGTTAGGTGTATACTGCTAAATTATATATGTGATAAATTAAATCTGTAATAGTCGTTAGCATAATTTTATTTTTTTTTTTAATTTTTTTGGTGAATTCATATAAATTATTTGTTCAGTAATAAATGATTTAGCTCGATAATATACTGACATATTGTGACAAATTATGTCAGAATGATCAAGTAATTGTGTCAAATGCAACGAAGGAACATTATTAACAAGCAGTATTTTTCAATTATACAACAACATATGGTAAAAAGGCCCCACTGCGATGATATGTGAATGTGTTATGATGAACATATTGGATTAAAAGTCGCACGGTACACCATTATTACTCATTACAGTGGTGTCACACATCTAGCTAGTTATACATGCAATTATCCAAGCCCTTTTACATAAAGCCATAAACTCATAAAAGGCTTGGATATTTGGCGACTTACTACCAGCTTTTGACATGTAATAGAGGTAAAACGTGATTTTACTTATTCAAACAGAGAATTTGCATTCACAACCCCTCTGTGTAAGCCACCCCAGAGGACCCCAGCCAAGAGCCACCTTGAATCAGCTGTGCCACTGTGAAGTTTTGGGCCTCTTCTGGGCTTGTTATCACATGATAACCGGGCCAAGTCACTCTCTTGCTAGTTCCAGCCCCTGGGCCGCTATTCGCATACTCGCCGTAGTACAAGGTGTTGAGTGCAAAATCCTTGTCCCACTCTGCCCACCCAGCTGGGTCAATAATATCACCAATGGTAGACTGCATGACGACTGTCCTTGAGTACTCCTTCCAAGGACGGCCCAAGTACGTCTTGAACGAGGCCTTGACGGGCTCAAGGTCGGAGCTGGCGAGGATTTCGCATTTCTGGATTGAAGTGCCGGTGTTTTGGTTTGGGTCGACTCGGCCTTGGGCCGTCACCATGTTTTTCTGTCCACTCATGGGCTTGCGAGGAACGAGCTTGCAGTTTTGAAAGACAACAGCGGCGTCTCCGAAGATGAAGTCGACGGTGCCGGTGATGGTGGAATCCCTGTAGAATTGGCGGTTGGAGTGGGCGTAGAGAGTGTCTTGGTAAGCGTCAATACGACACCGGTTTATGACCGATTGATCGGCGCCGACTCGGAGCGCCACGGCTTGGTGCTTTTCTGGGCCCGCTGTGTTTTGGAACCATATGTCTTGGGCAATGAATCCGTCGCCAACAGCAGCTGCATCGGTGGATAATGTAATTGTAATAATAATAGTCGGTCAGTAGATGACAATGATATAAACCACAACACACTTAAGCATGTGATAGTGCTATTTTATGTAACAATTTCTATCTGGAATCACTATCCACCCACTTTTGACATGATGAATAACAGAGTCCAAGCTGTCATTTTCAAATATTTAAGTCTGTTTATAATAAGATTAACAACTTGGGCGTCAAATACTATACTAGATTTATGCAATATAGATTATTATTATTATAATAATAATAATTTTTATTATTAGAGTTGTTGAGATCCGGTGGATTTTCTTCAAAATCTTGGTCTATTCACAGATCACTAGTACTGTTCGTCAAAAAATGAGACTAATCATCACAGTTAATCGACAGTGAACAAATTAAGTTGACTAATGTAATTAGGCAAATGTGCACTAAGATGTAAGATATCATTACCTACGGTTGCAGATTTGAAAGTGGTTGATCCGTCGACAACATTGAGGCTACCAGTGATAATAGTGGAATCCATGCCATCTCCAACAAGCATCACATTCTTTTTGTTCTTTACCAACTCAACATTTTCCTCGTAAGTTCCTTGCTTCACATAAATAACAAAACGGTTCTTGCTCTTGTCCGGCACCGCAGCCACAGCTTCCTTCAAGGTATTGTAGTTTCCGCTTCCATCCTTTGCCACCACAATATTGGGCTCTATATCCTTCACCAAAGCCTGCAAAAGCCTTCGATCTCCAGCGGTAACCCATGTCGGGAAATCCCTGGTTAACCGCTCGATCGCTTCGGATTTCAATGGCGAAACTGAGACTAGAATGGCCAAGGAGGTTCTAGCCCTTAATATCAACTCATTTAGATGACACTCTAACAAATTCTTGACATATGAACCTTCCACAAGGCCGTCTAAACATGTCACGTGGTTGGTAAGGACGCTACTAAGCCATGCATGGACATCTTCATGAGAATGAGTCGTTAGATTTTGAAGAAATAGAGTTGATATGGAATCTACAACCCTATCTTTGGATAGGTCCATCTGCTCTGCACAATCAAGAAGAGCCGCTCGATCCTTGGGACTGATGTTGATCCGACGGCTGACATCGTTTGTCATCTTTAGAGCTTCTTGTATGTGAGGTGTGGTTTTTTCTAGGAAGGCTGTGAGCAGATCATGATCAGCCATGGTTGGATATTGTCGGGCTACTTCGGAGACCATGTTCAAGCAAGATTCTTTGTTGACCGACTTATCACAGATCGCGCGGTGCAATGGCAAATTTGGAGGAGTACCAAGTGATGTCGTTTTGATGGAATGAATAGCAAAAAAAGTGATGCTTATAAGAGCTGCAAAGGAGATCAAAAGCAGAAAAAGAGTCTTGGAGGGGAAAGTTTTGGAGGTTTCATGAAGCAAGGGCCGATTGATATTTGCCATGATTGATGGTGGCTGATGAGATTTCTGTATGGCAAAATTGTGAAGTGTGACAACTTTAAATAAGACCAAATCGGGACCACTACATACGACAATAATGATGACTGGTTGTAGTGCCCGCCTCATGTAGAGCGGATGTTTCTTCATTTTTTATCAGATTATTTATGTTCATAACAAAACATGTAATTATGTTAGTGGTCAACTTTGGTGGACTGAAGATAATTAACTAACATTAAAATATGAAAGCATAGACAATACTTAGAGTGGCGCCATAATTGCTTAATAAATTAATGACAAACACAACCATCTCGGATTTCACATTTTGTTAAAATTATGTGATCACACACACACAAATTAACCCGCATGCCATGGCCTTGCGTTCTTTTTGCTTTTTCGTTTCTTATTTTCAAAAGGCCCTTTGTCTTACCTTTTTCTTCTTTTATTTTTTATCGAAAGGCACTTTGTCTTAAATTTTTTTCCTTTGTTGTCTGGTTGGAGGATCGATTAGTAGCTAGTCAAATTATTAGAAAGGGCACACCCATCCAGAAATGAGGGTCTCCCAACTTTTTTTTTTCCCTTTTATTTTGTATATAAAATTTTACAAAATTTATATTTTATCCTTTTAAAATTATATTTTATCTTTCTAAATTTCTATGTTTTTCGGACAAATTTTTTTGGTTTCGTTCTATTTATTACGCGTGACTATGTGAGCACGTATTCACCAAAAACCAGAATTTAACCACTCAAACCATGGGTAATCAGTATATGGTCATCTTCTTACATACCCATTTGGGTATTTTCCTGATCAAAGATTTACTTTAATTCAAACTTTTAAGAGTTTGTAGAAATGATGAAAAGTGAACTCGTGCTTTGACTTTAATAGGATGAGCTAGCACGCACTCTGGTAGAAAGTTCTTATCTATTAGATTTTGATACAATTATAGTGAAGCAGCTAGTGCGGTAAAGGTATATTAATAAAATGTTTAAATATCAGCTGAAACGTTAAAGATATAAACCAATAAAATGGTATAATATGGAAAATATCGAAGTCATGTTCTAGGGCCTAAAATATAACAAGTGTGCGCTTTTCATGCCAACGGTGAGATGTATGCAGATGATAAGGTCAGTAACTCACCATGATATAAATTTGTTAACTTTTTATTTGGAGATTTGTCCTTTTTTCCTCAACCGTATAGTTTCTAGAAAAGTAAATATTGATTGGCCATTTCACAAAATCACACACACTCTCTCTCTCTCTCTAATTTTCATGTTATACACTCATCCTTCACTTTGAAACCCCAATGGTAGGTTACTCGAGATAATAAAGTCCCTTCTAGGGGCTATAAACAGTGCAAAATATCTCATTTTAAAACTAGTGGCCGAATTTTTGTGCTGCAGCCTACAAAACCATCATGATATGTCGCTTGAAGGAAGCAAATCAAGTTTGAAGCATGTCTAGAAAATGCAATTAGATTGGATTAAATCTTAATACTTTGTTTGGTGATAAACTTTAAAAGACTGGATTGATTAAGCTCTTATCTAATTCATGTTTGAATCCTCTTAGAAGGGGACTAGGCAATCTTTTATTGAAGCATGGGATTAAACATAATCTTTGTACATTAAAAAAGTTTCAAGCACCTATATGCAAAGGTTTATAAAATTTGAGGTCAAATTATAATATTCAAAAATGGTAGAAATGTAAGTTTTTTTATGTAACAAAGATAGTTCAATAATTATATTTTTCGCTCCTCTTATTTTAGAAAATTGAGATTTGATCCCAATTTTTGAAAAAAAAAATTTGCAAAAAGACCCTATCCTCATAACACAACACCAAACATAAGATTGGATTAGCTAAAATTTTATCCTATTCTTTCCGATACATGCCAATCCAATTTTCTAAGACCATTCTATCCAGTAAGTCCTATTTTATACACCAAATAAGCCTTTAAATAAGGGTTATTATATTAATAGACAGTTGTCTTGCTAAAATTAAAAATAATTTTAGTCTTCATTACAGGTATCGATTTCTCTAAAATTTTAATAGGATAATTTTAGTGCTTCAACGATTATTTATTTTGATAGATTTTTCTTTTAGCTAGTAGCCCTCATCAACAACAATTTCTCACTCCGTCAGGACCACAACCATATGGTTTCCATCATTTCCGAATTCCAACTTTTTATTTCTTTCTTTTTCAATTGGTCTTCTTTTCCCCATCATCATCATCTCTCTCTCTCTTTAAGGAATCTCGATCTCTTTTTGGTCACCTATATTAATTTGCTTTCTTCTGCATGTTATCTGGGATTTTTATTCTGGATAAGTGAGACTATAGTGCCTATTACTTTATATAAGTTACGCATAAACTATATATAGTGGATCAAAAAGTTGAAGATCAAGAGACTCTTTTAAGACAATTAGACTGACAAATTTATGAAGAACAACAAGTTGTTCTTCTCTTTTTCTCCCTAGTGTTGCTAAAGAAGACAAAGCAGAAATATTAAAACCTTCTGGCTACCAGTTCTAACTCGTTATTAACATGTAGAGAACCGTAAGATGGCTTTGCTAGTTTGTTTTGTTCTTGATTAAAAAGATGCCAAACGATCGATGTTGATTGGTTTGATCAGTGATAGACTCAAGACTATGTTGGTGGGGGCAAGGTATAATAAGAAAAAATTCTAATCTAGAACTATGACATAGCAAATGCAAATGACATTGTTTTACTGTGATTTCTTAGTGAGAGTTTATAATTATAGTTTACAGTCTTTTGTGAAAATAACAATAAAAAAATAAAATGAGAAAAAGTTTAACCATATTAATTTGATCAATTCTTTCTTATATTATTTTCTTGGTTAAAAGTGGATTTAAAAAATCACAAATAGTTGGGTACTAATAGTTCATATTGTATTTTTCATTTAAAATTGGATTTAAAAAATAAACAAATATTTGGCAGAAAATTCGTAGAAAAGATCTTTATATGAAGATGTGGGGAAAAAATAAAATATGAGGGAAAAAAAGAAGAAATATATGAGAGTAAAGACAATCTTGTTAAGTTAAACATCCTAATTTGTACTATGCCTACGATCCTTTTCAAATAATTATCCGTAGCTGATGAAGAAAATTGTGGTGAAACGGAACAAGAGAAGAAAAAACATTAATATGAAGATGTGGCAAAAAAATAAAATATGAGGGGAAAAAGAAAGAAATCCATGAGAGTAAGGACAATCTTGTTAATAAGTTAAACATCCTAACTCGTACTATGCCTATAAATCTTTTCAAATAATTATCCGTAACTGATTGGATACGCGCGCTGACACACATATATATATACGCACAGTTTGCTTCAATTTTGTTATTTCTTGTTGTAGTGAAAGTGGCAGACAAATTGCGTAATTTACAGTTGGTGAAGTTTACTAACAATAGTAAATAAGATAAATCAAGGCTAGGCATCAGTTGAATTATTGCTCTCAGTCTCATCACATCTTCACTTGAATTGTAATCTTAATTTTTGCAGACTTTTTTTTTTTTATGTTATTTACCATCTACAATACAAAACGCCAACCATCATTACATTTGACAAAGGAAAAAAGTGAAAAAGGCACATGTAATGTGATGTTCTATATTTTTATATTCTAGCATGCAAGGACGAAAATATGGATGTTGTTGAGGTTATCAAGGTTTTCATTGACAGATAATGTTGCAGATATTGTCGATATCAATGGATATTTAAGAAAAATAGATATCAAAAGTCCTTCTCTTGGTGTGCATTGTATTTATGTTACACGCTATAAATTTTTAAGGCTCATGTCCTCGCTAAAAGTAGGTCCTACCTTCACAAAATGAAAATTTTCACTGAAACCGTAGCAAGGCCTATAGCAACGATACGGTGACTTTTAGCGACGAAAAAAACTTTCATGGCTAAAGGACTTTGTTGTTGTAGTCATATTGTCATGAAAATATCAACATTATCCTAAATACTTTCATTGTTGTTAATGCGTAAATACTATTTCAAATATAATATTTTCCCCATAAACTTTAAGTTTTGCAATTTGCCAAAATTACCCATACTTCTAAACTAATTTTAAAATGGTCATGTATAATTTGAAAAGTTAACACTTCAATCAATAACAATTAAGTGTCAGAGTCTGGCATATAACTTTGGCACTAAGTACAACATGAATAATCTTAGGAGCACAATTAAATTCTTGTCGAAACTTTTTATTTTACTTTGAGGTGTTATTTTGCTATTTTTCATTAATTAATAATTAAAAATTATATTTACTAATAAAGCTAAAAAGTCAATGTCGGAACAAAAATTTAATTAGACTTGATGTTTCGGTCAGTAATTGTATCGTCTATGTCAAAATTAACATAAAGGAAAGAGTACATCAAAGTGATTTTATTTAAATGCTAAACGTAAAGGTTGACATCGATGCATTTATTTTCCACTGCGCTAAACATGCTTTACTCTCCTATTCTCCTTTCTCGTGTTCTCGTTGGATTTTTTACTTCAAAAATCCAAATTTTATAGTGGTTAAATAAAAAGCTTATATAACTAAAAAAAAGTGAGGATTTTGTTATGGAAATAACTATTTGAAGTAGGATACAACAAAATAATAGATCATTAGGTTAAACAAAAAAGGAAATAAATATTGGAAATTGTTGTTGGATTTAATATTAGAGTTAAAATTACAAATTTTGAAAATTTAATAACTAAAATGTCAAACAAAATCAAGGACAAAAGGTCTAAAAACATAACGAAAAATTAAAGGAGCACGTGAGGTTAAGAACTCTCATGAAATGCTGACCAATATGAAATGATTTTCTGGCGCAGATGTTTCATTTGGTCCCGGTCGCGCAAGCAAACTTTGTTGTGCAGAATGACATGTTCCGCCTCAATTATAGCTAAAAGCTGTTCTCCTTCGCTGCAATGTGTTTCCCCACCGCATCAAGTATTGTTGTCTTGATCAAATAATATGAGATATAAGCTAAAGAAAAAAAAAGAAAAAAAAAAAAAGAAAAAAAGTGCTTTGCAGTTGTCGTTCTAATCTGGTCTTGCCTACTTTTTTTTTTTTTTGGTTGCTTAACGTCGAAGTGTGTTGATTTCTTTCCAATTGCACTGTTATTACTGGCCCCTTTCAAAGGCACTTGGACCTATCCACGCCGTGAGTACTCAAATAGTATTTAATATTTTGGCTGGTTTAGGATTAATGTGCTTTCAAGAGAAGCACCCATTTTTTTTTAAACAAAAGCAAAAACAAAATTTAAGTGCTATAATTTTTAGCTTCATCTTCAAATAACATAAAAAGCATTGATTTTTGTGCAAAGTATTTTTGTTAACTTTTATCAATCACTACATTTACATATTTTTTTTAATTATTTTTTTAGGAAAGTGCTTCTAGAAGTTCAAAATGCAATCGCAAATAAGCCTTGGTCTATTTAATTTTTAGTAAATTAATATGTAAGATAACATTTAGTTCACGTTAACGAGTCAAAATATTTTAAAAAGGAATATTTACCCTTTTGTACCTATTGCTTTAGGTAAAAAAAGGTTGATACACAAAAACTATAAATTTATTACTGTAATAAATATAAAGATGTTCATCTTGGTTTGCTACGTATTTGTTTTAGCATAAAACTTTATTCTTGAAGGATCAAATTGTTGTGAAAATTCATAACACAAATATTCGTTATCAGAAACAAGTAATATAGAGTCAGAAAAAGTCATTTCCTTGAAGACTACTCGTTAATAATTACCAAAATTAATCCAACTTTAATTTTTTTTGAACAATCAATTGAAATGATATTTAATAAATTAATGACTAAAAGTAAAACTAATAATTAAAATAAAAGCCAGATGCAATTTAACAAAAACACAATCAATATATATAAGACTCTAGGGTTTCCGATTTTGCCTAGATTAATCTTGTTCAAATACTTAGTTTAATTAACTAAAGTTTATTCTTATGCTGATGGCAAATTTTTCTAAATTAATCATTAATCTCTCTCAAATATTAAGAATATATTCCAGCAAGTAAATTTCTTATATATCTGTGAAAATTATAAACTTACTAAAATTTATTAAGAACAAGAAATTCATAAGGCTGCACTAGTCTCATAATTATCACATTTTAGTCTCAAATTGAATCACAAATTATGTAATTATTGACGTTGAACAATCAAAAGCATTAAGCACAATTGAAACACTTAGCATATTGATGAATTAACCTCAAATTAATTAAACTAAAATAAAAATTGAACAATTATAATTCGACATTGTAGCCCTAGAAAAGGAAATTTAATTTATAATGAAACTAACAAAAATCCTAATAAAAGTCTTAAACATGATGAGAAATACGAAAAGAACTAGAATTTTATATGAGAATTGTTGTATTCTGTCTCCAAATTGCACCGTTCTTTGTCTCTAAACCCTAAGTTTTTCTCCTCTTGATGGCAGCCTTCTATTTGTCAAAAGTCCCTTTTAAAACCCTAAAGAGTCTTATTTATAGTCTGGGTTGAATGGATAATTTGGAGAATCATAAAAACAATTATTTAAAATTTTATCACGCGGGCGCCTAGGCATGCCTAGGGGCTCCTTTTTGAGTGCCTAGGTGCTTAAGCAGGATTCGCAAAAGGCGCCATTGAACCATCACCTAGGCGCTTTTCTCTCGAGCTTTGCACTAAACTTTGGTCTAAATGATGCCTAAGTGTCCGATTTCCTTCTTTTTCAATCTTGTAGTCTTCTTAAGCTTTTTTTGCACCAAAAGATAGCCAAAAAAACACTTTTCTCTTAAATCTACAAAACAAAACAAAATAAAGTGAAAAACTCTAAAAATTTCCTAAAAAACTAACCAAAAAATAAGTTGAAAGCATCTAATTAATCAATATAAAACTCACTTATCAAATACTCCCAAACTTAAGATTTTGCTAGTCCTCAAGCAAAAGCAAAAAAAAAAAAAAAAAGTAAAGAAAATAAAAACTAACTCTAAACCAAATTAATTTGGTTGCAAAAGGGCCTCAAAGATTGCATTTAAGTCATAGCTCAAAAAAAATTTTAATAATTATATATTTGTAGAATTTCAATTCAATAGCCAACCTTACCATACAATGAATCCTTTGGGTGTGTTTGTATAGCCTCTCCCACTTAATCATTTACAACTTAAATGAATTTATACCGATAAGTGAATTTTACTGGATCTAGATTAAATAAATTTGTGAACTCCATAGGCTTCATTTTCAAGTCACTATCTACTAATGTAGATTATAAGAAATTTCGCTAAGCTTGTAACATACAGCTAGGTTAAAAGGTAGGATATAAGATATAATGTAGCTCAAAATTACCCATGAATATATCACATTCAAAGACCTTTCTAATAGTATACTTCACTTCCTAAATCACCACCCCCCCCCACAAGAAAAAAAAATTTATTTCAAACCCTCTTTTATCATCCACACACCATACTTACTTCTTGCATATATGATCAAACAAGTGTAGAACACTTCTTCTTCTTTTTTTTTTTTTTTTTAATGAATGACATAACCCCATATAACCTTTTGACTACAACACCCATCCTCCTATAGTATATTGCACGTCAATAAAATTTTCCCAAAAAGATCAATTCATACTTATGGATTGCAAGATGAAAAATAAGAAAAAATTTATTCAAAGGCTAGGCTAAATGTGGGTGGCAAAGCAAAGGACAAATTAGGCTCAACGATATGACTAGGGATAGAAATACATCAAAAGATAGCTTGAAAGGCTCAATCGGTCTAAAAATGGTCTATCTCATCTTTCTAATGTTGCATTATCTAAGATTTCACGTTGAGTGGCTATCAATTACGTTCTAGAGTTTGATTGAGATCAAAAATTCACTTAGTATAAATTTTCTCTGAGTTAGCAAACAATCAAGTGATCAAAACTTCCATGTTCAATATGTCCAAAGAATCCAAAGTATACTAAGACCAACTCAAGAATTAAAATTGCACACAAGAACAATGATTATCATTTTCTAAGATCCATAATCAATTTCAATCAAATGTCTATCATCGGCCTTTAACAGTCAAACCAAATCAATGCTTTTTTTATTTAATTTTTTAAAGTTTTTTTTTATTTTTTTTAAACCTAAAATCCTAAGGTAACCAAAACAAGACCTAAGACAACCTAACAACCTAAAAAAACTATGCAAGCTATAAAACAAGAAAAAAGGGCCTAAACTAAAACAAAACACAACCCCCCAAACTTAAAATTAAAATTGTCTCTAATGTTAAGAGAAGTAAAATATGGAGAGGGTAAAAAAACTTCCCTGAATGATGAAAATTTTCAGGCATCATTTTTTTTTTTTTTGGGTTGGGTGCCAATTGGTGATGCTGGAGCTTCATTTTGAAATGTCAACGACCCCCAAACTTTTTCAAAACCTAATTAAGGTCCATAACAAAACAATAAGATTCAATAATAGAAAATAACAAAAACAAACTAAGAAAAAAGTTTAGAAAACTTGAGTTGTCTCCTAAAAAGCCCTTGTTTCATAGTCTTCGGCCGGACTCTTCTTTCTTGATCTATCCGGTTTATCTTTTGATGTCATCAATAGACCATCCCAATGCAAATTTGTGTTTGTTCCATTTTTATGGTCCAAAAGGCAATTGGCTTCTTTTCCTTTGCTCACATCTTCCCAAGCTTTGTCCGGCACTTTAGGATGATTAGTACCCTTCAACACTTTTGTATCCACCACATCTAATCGGCAACAAGAAGCGGGTCCTGGAGGATCTTTGAGTGCCTTGAACACGTTGAAGGTCACATTCTCTTTTTCTACCTCCAAACTTAGCTTCCTTTATGTACATTGATCATAGCACCTCCGGTAGCTAAAAATGGTCCACCTAAGATTATAGGAATATCCCGGTCTTCCTTCACATCCAAGACTATAAAATCAGCCCGAATGATTATCTTGCCCACTTTGACTAGCATATCTTCCAGTATTCCCCTTCGATGCCTGATTGCAAGGTCTGTCAACTGTAATAAGACTATAGTTGGCTTAGCTTCTCTCCACCCCAACTTTTTAAACACTGAGAGTGGCATTAAGTTCATACTTGCACCCAAATCACATAAAACTTTATCAAAATTACAACATCTAATGGTGCAAGTTGTATAGAAACTCCCTTGGTCTCCTAGCTTAGGTGGCAGCTTCTTGTGCAAGATTGCTCTTCAATAAGTGCGATAGTCTCGTACTATGTCAATTCCTTTTTATTGGACTTCACCCACTTCCTGAATTTGGCATAGCTCGGCATTTAGGCTAAGGCTTTTGCAAATGGAATGTTGACATGCAATTTTTTAAGGACTTCAAGAAACTTGGCAAATTGTCCATTTAACTTTGACTTCTCCAATCTTTGAGGAAAAGGTACGGGAGGTACAGAAGGCGAAGGATTGTCAGGAACTAACTTGGATTGTGGCTTCTCAGGTTCTTTTGTAGGCTTCATCTCTGATTGATTAAGCTTTGATTCTGTTGGTTCTGTTGCCATCACCTTTTCTGTAAGTTCACCCAACTCCTGGCCACTACAAAGAGTGATGGTGTTCACTTGCTTCTTCGGATTGATCTCGGTGTTCCTGGGCAAGGAAACTGATGGTCTTGTACCGAGCGTGTTGGCTAGTTGAGCAACTTGGACTTCCAAGCTCCGGATTTGAGCAGATTGAGTTGAAATAATGATCGTGAAGAGAATAACATATTCCTTCCCGTTTGGATCTGTAAAAGATTCAAGCACACCACAGAAAATATTTTGCCATATCCCTTTGTCCAAAGACCAAGGTGTCCTCAATACTGCCTCTATATCATCTCTTATCATAAGCCACAGGCAAAATTTCAAGGGCATGGTAGTCATTTTGTGCTAAACTTTAGCACAGGTCAACCAACGTCATTTTCTTTTTCCCGCACATGTTATGAAGATTTTGCCATTTTGGCCCCTCCATCTCTGTTTATATAATTATATTCACGGCCAATTTGGAGAGATAATGCAAGAAGATAAATAGCTTGGGTGGCTCGGAAGGTAGGGGGGAAAATGGAAGTCGTTGGAAAAGTATTTGTAGAGCAGTATTTACCACTTCTTAAACAACGAGGGAGCTAAAATTTCTTCTTTGTACAATCTAAACGCCTTGCTGACTTTTGAGGGCCGTAAAATACAAGGCGTCAATTGAACAATGAAATGCAAATTCAAATTAAGACCAAGGTAGAAATTAAGGCCACTTCTTTTGACTTTAATTGAGAAATTGATGCTAGAACTTGAGATTCCTTGAGGCCATGAGTTGGTGATGATTTGATACCGAGGGAGGAGTTATTTTTCTGGGTTTTTTGAGTGCTTTAATAAAAATTTCAGAGACTGAGAGAGAAAGAGAGTGAGAGTCGGAGAGAGACTTGTCTGACTGAAGTTTTAAAGAAGTGTGTGTGGAGACCAAGTAATGTGAGTGGGAAGGCTTTATTAGACTTTGAGATATTAAAATTTATCATTTTAAGGTGACTATAGGTCGTAGTATAACGATAAAACTACATTCGACTCTATCTAAAGATTTGACTCTACCTAAAACGAAGAATTTGAATCTTTTTACCCTCAACTTAAAAAGTTAGCATTTTAAGAAATACTACAAAGCGGTTTCACGTGAAAGGAGGAGGGGAATAAATAAAAATATAAAAAATTAATAGTTAAATATTAAATATTTGACCAGAATTTTTTTCTTAACTTTTATTTCTTAGGACTTTGGTTCATCTTGTTTGTATACCTTCAGTACTATGTGGTGAATATAAAACAATGTAACCATATAAAGATTGCCACAAATAATACCAAAACAAATCAAACTATTATTCTTAGAAATTAAAACATTTTGTAAACGAACTATAATAAGAAATTTATCTCAAATTTCTCAAAAAAGAAAAGAAAAGAAAAGAAAAGATAGTTCTATTAAAGTAAACATTGAAATCCACTTCCCATTCAAGCCACTACATAATAACAATTATGTAACAGAAGAGATTTGTAATTTTGAAATAGAGTTTGAAGCCACTACTACAACTTAACCGACTCTCTTGTGTCTGCTGTGAGTGTGTACTTTCCTTGTCATGTATACCCTCTCTCTTAAATTGCTTTATATTTATTTATTTTTAATAGTTATCTTTTCAATAAAGATATGTTTTAAAAATAAATAATGATATGGCATGATAAGAATTTAATTTTATTAATTATCATAATTTTTTTATCAACTATCCATCTAATTACAACAGTTAGATTTATATCAGACATCTAATAATAACAGTATCAATTAAAAACATAACTATCTTTAGAATCTATTATATAGGTATTAGTAGATTTTTATACGAAACATCAAAAAACTCCATAGAGGAAACTCCATGCACTTCCTCTTCCAGTGAACTTATTTCTTGCAATTGAACAATTTTCCCTTCTTTAGGTTATGTTTCTTTTTGGTTGGCTTTTTCTTTTTTGTTACCAATGCTGCTTTGGCCTTGCTGCTTCTCTTCTTCGTCCTTTCGTTGTTGAAAGAATTTGCAACCACCATATAGGCCTCTTCAGACTTAAACTTTAGCGTACCCGCAAAGGTTTGCACTTTGCAGTTCAGTCATGAGTCTAACAAGGTTGAAGTCCATCTTGTTCATCAAAAAGTTGCCTTTGATCGGGATGAAGATTAAAGGGTGTTTGACAGTGGTTTCCACCCCTCAGTTTTCACCACAAACTCAGTTATACACAGTAAAAAGCTCTCACGTGTTACAGTAACAATAAAAAAAATTACTACAGTGTAAATCTCTCACATGCTACAGTAAAAATGATTTTCACCACCTTTTCAAACACCTATTAAAGTGTTCATTTATATATCCTCTAGATTGTTAACACTTCATATGTATAATTAAATGACTGATTGGTGTAGTAGAAACGTAAAAAGTAAAAGGAAAAATCAGTAGACCTATTGATTCATACGGAATGTCAGGAATACTACTTCAAGATCTTTTGATTCGCATAAAATACCAGAAATTGGCAACAAATTCCAAATTCACACAAAAAAAGGGAAAA
This sequence comes from Artocarpus hirsutus, assembly GCA_946598075.1. Lineage (NCBI taxonomy): Eukaryota > Viridiplantae > Streptophyta > Magnoliopsida > Rosales > Moraceae > Artocarpus > Artocarpus hirsutus. The sequence goes on along the minus strand of CAMOHE010054910.1, from coordinate 12,720 downwards.
TTGGAGAACGACAATGCTGTGAATTTTTTACGCTTCAACGGATTTTCAGTACAAAAGGGGGTCCATATTTATAGGACTTGACATAAATGGGAAACTAATAAAAACTATCTAAAAATAATATATAATAAGAAAAATACGAAAAATAAAATAGCTGGAAACTAAAATTATTTGAGATAAGGAACAAGGAAACGGAAACATAATTGACAACTGAAATTCATATGACAACTTATTACCAAAATGGAAATTACTAAAATGGAACATGGGAGTGCCCTTTTGGAGGCTCCAATGATTGGATTTGTTCGTTGACTCATTTTCACTCAAAAAATACATAAAATCTAAAATTGTCACGAAAGCTTCTGAAAATCTAAAAATTGTCTTAGTTGGCCTTGGATTGGTCCCAACGTGCCATATAAAGATCAGATCCTTCTACAATGCATCACTAATGACAACTATAGGAACCTTGTGATATTTGCTCATATATATTACAAAGAGCAATTATTATATAAGTTACTAATACGTTGCAATATTATATGTCTTACAGTGTCACGAAAAGATTACGTAGACATGCTTTATAAGTACCAACCCTAACACACGTTTTTACGGTGACAGTGAACGGAGTGACGTTAGTGAAGGTTTGAAGGCAAGTGCAATCACCGCTGATGGATTTCTTAGAGCATGGAACAACAACGATGGCAACATGGTTTAGGAGGGGTAGTGGGGGGGATTGCTATTGAGAGGAATTGTTTGGTAATAGCATCTCCATTTCTTGGTGGGACTGTGCTTAATGAAACGCAGTCTTCTCTTTTTTCTGGATGTTAGCACAATTTACACTAATTTTAGTAAGAATTGATGTGTGAAATTTTTGTAAGCAATCAAACTTTAGCTGGAAGACAACAAATGGGACAACAAAATAGGCATAACAATCTCAACTCTGTCATTATCTAAATATCTAACCTTACTAGTAGCAAGTACTCCTCTGCCTTAGATAGTGTGCCAGGCAATTAAGGCTATTGGGTTGACAAATTAATGCAGCTAATATTTGACCTTTGCTGAAAAGATAATACCATTAATGATGCTGCAGGGTCATAAATTTACAATTCCAATCAAATGACGTCTTTTACCAATACATATCTGTACATATATATATATATATATATATCTCATTTAGTGTCTTTATAACACCCAAAAATTAATTAAATATGATTAGTGTATGAAATGATGAATTAGTGTGCCATGATATAATTTAAAGTTAATTTAACTATTTTATGATATTTTTAAATTGATGTTGCTTTTAATTATTTTTATTTACTTTTGATTAATCTTAATTATTTTTAATTTTTATTTTAAATTTTGAAAAAAAAAAATTATCAAATGCCAACTACATCCCTTTTTGCAAAGCCGTAGATGACACACAGTTTTCGCTTTGCAAAGCCTCTCCTCCTTTCTATTTATCTCTCTTCCTTACTCTCTCCCTCTCACTCTCTTCTCCCACGCTCTCCCTCTCCCCCTCTTTCTTCCCCTGTGTTTTCTTTCTCTCCCTCCTCTCTCTTTGATTCAAAAATTTTGAATCCAAAGTTTGATTCTTAGCTGGATTGAAGGTCAAGTAATGTGATTAATCTTCCACAAACTCGTTTTAAAGTTTTGATTCGAGATAAATTCTTTTATTTTTAAATTTTGCTCAAAATTTTCTAAATTTCTTTGAAACGTTGTGATTCAAGTTTTATGAGTTTAGAAAACCTTAAATCTAAGTTAGTAGAACTCATAACATCTAGAATCTAGATTTTGTTTGATAAAAAATGGATTTAAATCAAGTTTTTTTTTATTTTTCTCATTTTCAAAATTCTTTGAAAATTTCTTTGCAAATCTTGTTTAAATGTGTTTAAAAGTGTTTGAGTATGGTTTTTTATCATATATAAATGTATTCTATTCCTGGGAATTTAAAAAACAGGTTGGGAATGAAGATTTGAGCTTGGAAGGCCGAAGCTCGAATCTAAAAATTTTCAGATTTTTCTAGTTCGGCAGGCTGAACCTGGGAACAGTTCGGCAGGCTACACCTGGTTTGCCGGTAGGTCGAACTGAACAGTTCGGCAAGTCGGACTAGGGAATCTGGCAAGCCGACCGGGCCTTGCAAAATTTGTTGTTTTTTGCCTGTTTTCGGTGTTTTAAACCCAAATTGAGATTTTAACTTTATAATATGATTTTACAGACATAAATGGCACACTAAGACACCATGAAATAGCTCAGTAGTATAGAATAACCTAAACTAGAGATTGTTGAACTTAGTTTATATTTAGGTCGTTCGTAGTTTCGTGGAATTAATGTATAGCGGGTTAGGACTGCAGTGCTGAGTCACGATGTAGGATATCAAGGTAAGACTTCTACCTTTCTTGGTAGCCAGGTTTTTGATGATTTAGGCCTCAAAAGATTCTTTCAAAATGTTTTCAATAAATGACAAAATGCTTTAAATATTTTCAAAGGGGGCCTTCGGCCACAAAATGATTTCTTTTGATTTGATTTTTAAGGAATGATTAAAATGAATTTCTTAGTATTTTTCATTTCTTGACTAAGAATGAATGCTCATAATGAATCAAATAATGAATGTAATTGAGAATACTCGGTAACATGGGATTTAAATAACGATAAATACATATAAGGACATGATGCCATATTTAGAGATCGAGAGTACGACCTTAGGGCAGGTCCCGAAACCCAGTTGGGCCACTATGGTGGTGACATATATGGTTTGTTTGAGAAAGACAATAAGATTCTTTTTGAATGAGCAAAGAACCGTTTTGGTAAGAATGATTTAAATGAATTATTTGTTCATTTATTTATCAAATTCTGTTTTCTAGATACTTTCATGAATGCAAAATTTATATTCAAATTAATGTTTTCTAAAATTTAGTCCTATTGAGCTTTTTGTTCATCTTTTTTTTATCTGTTTTAAAACCTTTCCCCTAGGTGGATTGCAGCTTAGGACAGACAGGGAGGTAACTGGGCAACAATTGAGTCGTAGGAGTACCGTTTTAGGTTATTGCTTTATTCAAATCAAGGCATGTATTATTTAAACTCTTATCTCTCATATTGGACTGTGATTGTAATATTTTATTGTCGATACCATGTGTGTGCACTAATGTGAGTCCAGTAGGGCCCGGCTTAAGTTTGACTATCTTTCATATTTTACTTTCTAAATAGCTGTTTCAAAATAATAATAATTGTTTTAAAATGTTTTAAACTATCACATGTTTCAAACAATAATAATAATAAAATAAAACAACTCAAATCATTTAATTGGTGTTTGTTTAAATCAAAAATCTGCTTTAATTAATTTAAATAATCGATCACGTCATTACCCGTACTTTGGGGCGCGACAGTCTTTTACCAAAAAAATATATATATATATCCAATTAAATCTTCTACTGATGACATAAACTTCATGAAGTCTTCACCACCGAACCTGCCTAATGAAAATGACACAAATTCATTGTTGCATTGAATGGATGATTGATTCAATGGGCTAACTTTGGATGGCGTCCCATGCATTCATACAATGCTACCTATGTAAATGGATGATTCAGTATTCTCCATCACTCTTTGATAGAGCTCAAGTCCATAATAAGGTTACTTCCCATATGGGCAACTGGCATAATCTTCTCCGCAGCCTATAGCCAAATGGACACATCGTTTGTCTTGCAAGGAAACACAAAGGACCTTCATATGCAATCCTTCCAAATACCCTCTGCTTTTCTATCACTCTTTCACACCATTAGTGTCATCTTTTGGGTCCCGGTCTACGATCGTGTCATTTTGCCATTGGCCAGAAAATCGACAGCTCATAAGAACGGCTTCACCCAACTTCAACGCATTGCAATAGGACTTGTGATCTCCATCTTTGCCATGTTTGTTGCCGGGACGCTAAAGCTTATGAGACTCAGAGAGGCAAAGAAACACCATGACTATGAACTTAAGCATCTTCCTATGTCAGTGTTTTGGCAAGCACCTCAATACTTCATAATCGGTTGCACCGAGGTTTTCGCCTTTATTGGGCAAATTGAGTTCTTTTTTGAGCAGGCTCCTCATGCCATGAGGAGTCTTTGCTCGGCTCTTTCTTTTACAACCAACGCATTGGTTAATTATTTGAGTACTTTTCTTGTCAATGTTGTGACTGACTTGAATACTAGGAATGGCAAGCCTGGCTGGATACCGGATAACTTGAACCATGGTCATCTTGACTATTTCTTTTGGCTCTTGGTTTTGTTAAGTGTGCTTAATTTGGGAGTATTTCTTTTGGTGGCTAAGTGGTATACCTACAAGAAGCCAGTGGTATCTGGCTAGTTGATGTAGAGCACTACTTTTGCGGCCCTGTCGTCAAATTTATCTTGGAATATATTTTTTTTCTGAAATTTTGCTAATTATAAGCTCTACAATTATCTTTGATATGTACTAAGTATCATCATCCAAATATAAATATCCTTTCTTACCATTCAGCCATTTAATCTCTTTATTAGGCATCTATTGAAAGGATGCAAAACTGTAGAATGGGATTTTTGAATTTGCGAGAGAGAGGCTTAAAATGAATTCTCATATCCATAAGAAGTTGCAACTAAAAGAACTGAATTTTTATCAGTTCAATTTTTATGTACTGACATTGTGAAATTTTATCATCCATGTCACTGAAACAGTCAAATTCCAATGAAGGTTTGGCATGATTATTTTTCCATTAACAGTAAAAAAAATAGTTGTAGTCTCCTTTATAATTGTATTCTTAAGAGATATTTACATGAGTGAGACTAGTTCATACAACGTAAGCCACTAAAAATCAAACAAAATAAAGAGCTCATGACTCTGTAAGCCACTAGGTGAGAAGAAAAGTCCTAACTGTTGAAACAACCTAATACTTTCTGCATCTTATGTCTTCCAATATATGTATGTGTGTATATATTGTCATTTTTATGTGTTATTCCTACCTTTCTTAATTTCTACTTAAATATTGGAATAGGATGCCCATAAACACGTGTATGACCATCCTCACCAAGTTTCAAGAGAATTCAAAAGTGTTTTTTTTATCCTTGAACAACATAAATTGGGGCAGGAGGGCCGTCCTGATGAAGTGCCAAGTCAATGTCTATACACCACAAAGTTAGGAGAGTTTTCTCCTTCCAATCAAAGAAATTATCACACTGATTTCAAAAAGTGTGTTATTTGAGTTTTTTCAAACCAGTGTATTAATTGGTTGTATATTTTCATACAAACTTCAATATATATCATCAAGAGACAATGTGAACATTGGGTGGATTGGGTGGGTTTTTTGAAAATCTCAACCCAACCAATCATAATTCTAGATTGATTTTAAATTTAACCAATCCAATCAACCCAAAGTTTAAAACCAATCCACTCAATTAAAGTTTGGACGGGTTAGTCGGGTTGAGTAATATATTAAAAAAACCAAAACTAACAATTTAACCTAAATGATTCAAGAAGCTAAAATTCGTAAAATGTTGGTCTTATAAAGGCCAAAATCATCTTAATAAGTTAAAACAATACAAAGATAAAGACTCCCCATTACAATTCAAATCAGATGCATTAAATCATAAAGCTAATAAGTAAACAATAATAGAAACCAATACAACAAAAATACTAAGAAACATCAACCAATATAGTGTAAAATTGTCGATTTCCAATTTCAAGCATCTCCACTCAAACATCCTCTAAATTTGTAATGCAAGATCCATCACCTAACATAAAACATAATGAGCTTCTATTTATTAATGTATATATTATTTGTTTCATACACGCATGCTTTTTGTCAAAATGCATTTTTCAACTTCTCACAAATGCAGGCAAGAACATTTATCAAAAAAATTAAAAAGTAAGTAGAACCAAAATAATAGAGGGATTTTAGAAATAATACACATCAAAATTCATTTTTTCACTTTGTGTATGTGTAATTTGCATATTAAAATCATCAACCTATAAAATAAAAATTATATATGTAGAAATAGATTGGGTGGGTTTGCGCTAAGATAGGTTGAGAAAATTCCAACTCGAACCCACACAATGAAACCTTAGGTTGGGTTGGGTTGAGTTTGGTGGAATTACTCATTGGGTTCATCGGGTTTAGGTTATGTCGGGTTGGGATGAGATGGGTGGGTTAATTAGGTTCGTTAAATTGTTGGGTCTTTTGTTCATCCCTCGAAGATATATATGTTGTAATAGATATGGTGTTTTATGAAAGGATATCTTTACATGAAAAGATACATTTATGTGTGAAAGGTTACATGAGTATAAATGGTTGAAATAGCATCTCTATCTTTCATCAAATCTCCAAAAATTTACAATTTTCATATCTTGTTTTGAAACACAATAATATTACTAGATATATATGTGTTCAAGATTTGTTGTATTTGGGGGTAAATCGCCATAAAACCATGTTAGAAAACTTAATATGCGAGTAAATAAAACCTTTAAGAAAAGTATTCCTATACGCCTCAAAGTCGTTCACATTTCTAGATTTTATTAGTCTCCCTTCTTGTTCTACCCATAAATTCATCAACATCCTCTCCTGATGTGGTTATTCACAACTTGTTCATAGTATTCCAATGTCTCTGTAATTTTATATGAAGTATTTATGTTAATTTTCTATGTTTTTTTCCTTTTAAAGCATGCATGCCAAAAATTTGTGTGGTTAAATTTTAGAAAAAAATTATAATCTTTTTTGAAGCGTTGTGCCCATGAACTCTTCGTAATTTGCCCCTTCTGTTCCAAATAAAATTATTTTTCTGACGATTTAATTCTTGAATTAGTTAAAAGATTCCTTTAAATTTAGTCCCCATCAACATTTGGAATTAATTGTTACTCCTTTGTAGATTCAGCAATTTTTTTTTTAAAGGTCTAGGGACCAAATACTAAATAAAATAATCAAGAATTCTAAGTGCAAAATAAACCCAACATTTTTTTTTTCCATAAAAAAACTAATAGTAATAAGCGAACATTTCACAGTTTTCTCCCTATTTTAGGCAAGCATACGAGTGAGAGTTGTTTGATAGAGGGAGTGTGCAAATAACCTGGCTGAATCTTAAAGGGTGTTCTTCGCCTGGCAATTGGATGCTGCCACTGACAAAAACCACAATGGCACCCGTGGGCGACGATGGCTGCGAATCAACGGTGCTGATCACATGTTTGCATTGATCAAATGGCAACTGATTAAGCTTACAAGATATGTTGACGTCGCCGAGTATTTTTTGGCCCTCAAAAGTCAGCATGGAGTTGGGGTGGTAAAGAGAAGAAAGCTTAGCTCTGTCGTTATCAAAGAGGTGGTAATACTGATCAACAAATGCCCTCCCAACCATTTCAACATGTTCTTCCATTTTTCCCTCTACCTTCCAAATTACCTAAGCTATTGATCTACTTGCATCCTCTCTGCATATTGCTGTGAATATGAAGAAAGGTGCAGAAGCCAAACTCTTCATAGCATGTGGGCTCATGCAGGAAAAAGAAAAAGGTAAATTTTGGCATAATATGGCTATCATGCCCTTGTAAATTCTGCCCATGAATTATGATAAGAGGTGGGTTAGAGTTGGAAGTGAGGACACCTTGGGCATTGGACAAAAGGCGGGGAATCGTCACTGTAAAGCGTGGTGGAAACGCTTCTTTTGTGTTCTTGGTGGATCTTTTACAGAGCCGAAAGTGGGGGAATATATACTTCTCTTCACCATCTTTATTTCAATTTTTCTTAGGAAATGATTTATGCCCTATCCTTTTGAGCAGCGTCGGTGAAGAGCTTTACATGTGTAAGAATCTCTCTCTCCTCTCTCTCTCTCTCTCTTAAGTGATTGCTGAACCATGAAGATCTTAGATTCACAAAAACTAAACTGACTAAAGCCTACAAAAGACTACAGCCTAACGAGAATCGGCAACATGAATTTGCACTATCCATATATGCATTTTTTACTCTCGGTCTAGAATCCTTATAGTTTTTTCCCCTAAAAAAGAAAAAGGAGAATCCTAATAGATTTCTGGCTCTTAGATTTGCTTTCTAATTGTGTGCTAACGGGTGCAAAAGTGTTCGTTGCTGAGAAACAAGTCCAAAAGTCTGACCCAACGAGGGCAATTCTAAGGTTTACAATTATAATTATATCAAAGAGCACAAAGATATCTAAAAAGATTCGCAAAGTAACAAACGAGAATCAATTGAAGAAAAAAAAGTACACCAGAATCCATTTCTGGCAAACAAGAGTTTCCCATTTTAACTTGTGGAGAAAATTCTTGCAGATTCCCTGGAGCAAGCGGGGGCATTCTATGACTTGTAAGGGTGTTCATAGATCAAATTACACAGATTAAGAGTCTATACTTGCATAAGGGAATATTGGCACACGTATACTAAACCCTTCCAACTAACAGATCAGAGTATTTTTGGTGCACTCAAAGTATGTTCTCCACCAAGCGCTGATTTTTGTGACACCTTGACAAACAGCCAGTTAAGCAAATATGAAAATGTAATCATAATCCTCTCACCCATTCTCGAGTTGTCCACGTATGAGAATTCAATTTAAAAACAGTAGATGTTGATAATTTAGAGCATTTGAGAACCAAGTTACAACACCAAAGTTCCGACTGCTAGTCTACTACAGTTTAAACTACAGTTTAAAGCTCTCACATGCTGTAATGTGAAGCAAAAATATGTTACAGTGTTTGAGTTCTAACTTGATTCTCAAATTGTCTGACGGATGTCCTAAATAGATATAGAACTACCAGCATTTTCAGGATCCAATGTGCTGAATGGGATTGCTCTTTTTCATATGTACATAAAATACATTGAAACAAATGATTAAGACCAACGTTTTTTTTTTTTTGTTTCAAGAGGAATGGACCACCAACATTGCTTCGTTTTAAAAGAAAATGGACGTCGCTCACTTCCTATCTTCTAAGGACTTAACTAATGTTTCTCACTTTTTTTTCCCGTAGAATTATGACTTCCTGATAGAAGAGATGAGTCGAACACAATTAAAATGCTCGAGCTTAAGTGACTCGTCATGAATTTTGGATTTGTTAGCCATCAAAATTTATACAGAAAATACTTACGAACCTCGAACAATTCTCCTTTTATCTTTGCAGAACAATTCTCCTATCTGTTCATACTGGAAACATACTTAGCTAGAATAAATTTTTTCTTATTTTTCATCTTGCAATCCATAAGTATGAATTGATCTTTTTGGGAAAATTTTATTGACGTGCAATATACTATAGGAGGATGGGTGTTGTAGTCAAAAGGTTATATGGGGTTATGTCATTCATTAAAAAAATCAGCAAAAAAAAAGAAAAGAAAAGAAGAAGTGTTCTACACTTGTTTGATCATATATGCAAGAAGTAAGTATGGAGTGGTGGATGATAAAAGAGGGTTTGAAATAAATCTTTTTTTTCTTTGTGTGTGTGTGGGGGGTGGCGGGGGTGCGGGGGGTGGTGATTTAGGAAGTGAATTATACTATTGAAAGGTCTTTGAATGTAGTATATTCATGGGTAATTTTGAGCTACATTTATCTTATATCCTACCTTTTAACCTAGCTGTATGTTACAAGCTTAGCGAAATTTCTTATAATCTACATTAGTAGAGAGTGACTTGAAAATGAAGCCTATCGAGTTCACAAATTTATTTAATCTAGATCTAGTAAAATTCTCTTATTGGTATAAATTCATTTAAGTTGTAAATGATTAAGTGGGAGAGGCTATACAAACACACCCAAAGGATTCATTGTATGGTAAGGTCGGCTATTGTATTGAAATTCCACAAATATGTGATTATTAGAATTTTTTTGAGCTATGACTTAAATGCAATCTTTGAGGCCCTTTTGCAACCAAATTAATTTGTTTTAGAGTTAGTTTTTATTTTCTTTACTTTTTTTTTCTTTTTTTTTGCTTTTGCTTGAGGACTAGCAAAATCTTAAGTTTGGGAGTATTTGATAAGTGAGTTTTATATTGATTAATTAGATGCTTCAACTTATTTTTTGGTTGGTTTTTTAGGAAATTTTTAGAGTTTTTCACTTCATTTTTTTTTTTTTTTGTAGATTTAAGAGAAAAGTGTTTTTTTGGCTATCTTTTGGTGCAAAAAAAGCTTAAGAAGACTACAAGATTGAAAAAGAAGGAAATCGGACACTTAGGCATCATTTAGACCAAAGTTTAGTGCAAAGCTCGAGAGAAAAGCGCCTAGGCGATGATTCAGTGGCGCCTTTTGTGAATCCTGCTTAAGCGCGTGTGATAAAATTTTAAATCGTTGTTTTTATGATTCTCCAAATTATCCATTCAACCCAAGACTATAAATAAGACTCTTTAGGGTTTCAAAAAGGACTTTTGACAGATAGAAGGCTACTATCAAGAGGAGAAAAACTTAGGGTTTAGAGACAAAGAACGGTGCAATTCGAAGACAGAATACAAAATTCTCATCTAAAATTCTAGTTGTTTTCTTATTTCTCATTATGTTTAAGACTTTTATTAGGATTTTTGTTAGTTCCGTTATGAATTAAATTTCTTTTCTAGGGCTACGATGTCGAATTATGATTGTTCAATTTTTATTTTAGTTTAATTAATTCGAGGTTTATTCATCAATATACAGAGTGTTTGAATTGTGCTTAATGTTTTTGATTGTTTAGCATCAATAATTACATGATTTGTGATTCGATTTGAGACTAAAAAGTGATAATTATGAGACTAATGTAGCCTTATGAATTTATTGTTCAATGAACTTTGGTTAATTAAGCAAAGTATATTGAACAAGATTAATCTAGATGAAATCGGAAGCCCTAGAGTCTTATATATATTTATTGTCATTTTGTTAAATTGCATCTGGCTTTTATTTTAATTATTAGTTTTACTTTTAGTCGTTAATTTATTAAATATCATTTCAATTGATTGTTCAAATGAAATTAAAGTTGGATTAATTTTGGTAATTATTAACCAGTAGTCTTCAAGGAAATGACTTTTTCTCACTCTATACTACTTGTTTGCGACAACGTATATTTACGTTATGAATTTTCACAACAATTTGATCCTTCAAGAATAAAGTTTTATGCTAAAACAAATACGTAGCAAACTAAGATGAACATCTTTATATTTATTACAGTAATAAATTTATAGTTTTTGTGTATCAACCTTTTTTTACCTAAAGCAATAGGTACAAAAGGGTAAATATTCCTTTTTAAAATATTATGACTCGTTAACGTGAACTAAATGTTATCTTACATATTAATTTACTAAAAATTAAATAGACGAAGGCTTATTTGGGATTGCTTTTTGAACTTCTAAAAGCACTTTCCTAAAAAAAATAATAAAAAAAACATGTAAATGTAGTGATTGATAAAAGTTTACAAAAATACTTTGCACAAAAATCAATGCATTTTATGTTATTTGAAGATGAAGCTAAAAATTGCAGCACTTAAATTTTGTTTTTGCTTGTGTTTAAAGAAAAAAGGGTGCTTCTCTTGGAAAGCACATTAATCCTAAACCAGCCAAAATATTAAATACTATTTGAGCACTCACGGCGTGGATAGCTCCAAGTGCCTTTGAAAGGGGCCAGTAATAACAGTGCAATTGGAAAGAAATCAACACACTTCGACGTTAAGCAACCAAAAAAAAAAAAAAAGTAGGCAAGACCAGATTAGAACGACAACTGCAAAGCACTTTTTTTCTTTTTTTTTTTTCTTTTAGCTTATATCTCATATTATTTGATCAAGACAACAATATTCGATGAGGTGGGAAACACACTGCACCGAAGGAGAACAACTTTTAGCTATAATTGAGGCGGAACATGTCATTCTGCACAACGAAGTTTGCTTGCGCGACCGGGACCAAACGAAACATCTGCGCCAGAAAATCATTTCATATTGGTCAGCATTTCATGAGAGTTTTTAACCCCACGTGCTCCTTTTATTTTTAGTTATGTTTTTAGACCTTTTGTCCTTGATTTTGTTTGACATTTTAGTTATTAAATTTTCAAATTTTGTAATATTTAACTCTAGTATTAAATCCAACAACAATTTTCAATATCAAGTGCGGTTAAATTTTAGAAAAAAATTATAATCTTTTTTGAAGCGCTGTGCCCATGAACTCTTCGTAATTTGCCCCTTTTGTTTCAAATAAAATTATTTTTCTGACGATTTAATTCTTGAATTAGTTAAAAGATTCCTTTAAATTTAGTCCCCGTCAACATTTGGAATTAATTGTTACTCCTTTGTAGATTCAGCAATTTTTTTTTTTAAAGGTCTAGGGACCAAATACTAAACAAAATAGTCAAGAATTCTAAGTGCAAAATAAGCCCAACATTTTTTTTCCATAAAAAAACTAATAGTAATAAGCGAACATTTCACAGTTTTCTCCCTATTTTAGGCAAGCATACGAGTGAGAGTTGTTTGATAGAGGGAGTGTGCAAATAACCTGGCTGAATCTTAAAGGGTGTTCTTCGCCTGGCAATTGGATGCTGCCACTGACAAAAACCACAATGGCACCCGTGGGCGACGATGGCTGCGAATCGACGGTGCTGATCACATGTTTGCATTGATCAAATGGCAACTGATTAAGCTTACAAGATATGTTGACGTCGCCGAGTATTTTTTGGCCCTCAAAAGTCAGCATGGAGTTGGGGTGGTAAAGAGAAGAAAGCTTAGCTCTGTCGTTATCAAAGAGGTGGTAATACTGATCAACAAATGCCCTCCCAACCATTTCAACATGTTC
>CAMOHE010054909.1:0-14348 GCA_946598075.1 Artocarpus hirsutus | reverse complement strand
AACAATAGAAAATCATAATAGAACACTTTTGAATGAATTAAAACAAGTTTTAAACAAGATTTTCTCAAAAATCCAAAAATAGAGAAAATAGAGGAAAAATGAAAAATCTTGATTCTAATCCGTTTTTGATGAAATGAAGTTTACATTCTAGCTAATCTAAGTCCATCTAACTTAGATTGAAGCTTTTCTAGGCTTAGAAACTCCAAAATTTCAAAATGCAAGAAAATCTTGAAAAATAGAAAAACTTTGAGTTTTAAAATCTAACCTCAAATCAAAGCTTGAAAATGTTGTTTTTGTCGTTGAATCTTGTTCCCGAGCCTTCGATCTCCAAGCCCGAAGCTTGAAAACGAAATTTGTTTTCAAAAATTTTGAGAGATTGAAAGAGAGAGTGAGGGAACCCGAGAGAAACGAGAGAGAGAAGAGAGAGAGAGGTGAGCGAGAGAAATGGGAGGAAAGAGAGAAAATGAAATAAATAGAGGAAAATAGAGAAAGTGGTTGCACAAAACTATGTGCAACAACACACTATTTTTCAAATCAAATTGCTTTGTAAAAATTTAAATTAACAATTAAAAATAATTTTAGGATAATTAAAAATCATTAAAAGAGTAAAATTATACAAGGTTATTAAATTTTCACAAAATATTCAAATTAGATTTAAAATGCTCATTAAGGCACACTAATCCACCATTTATCATTCTAATACCATTTAATTAACTTCAGGGTGTTACACCATCGGAGTCACTAACATATATATCCAATAGACAATAAAGTATGTGTCTTTAAGAGAGTTGAACATTTCTTGAAAAGCTTATGGAGCAACTTTTGTGACCCATGAATTTTAGCTTTCTAAAGTAGATACATTAATGAGATAATAAAGATTTGTAATTAAAAGGCTAAAGACACAAGATTAAAAGAGAAATAACATAAACAAACAAGGTTTAAAGGGTGACATGTGAGAGAAACTATATAAGCCATGTGGAGGAACATCAACCCCTTACATTTAACAGGGGAAAAAAAAAAGATTGGTTAATGTGAATCATTGGATTTCTTCAATCCTTTAGTTGAAGTACAAAATAATTATTTCTTCAACCCCATTTGTAACTTTTTTTTAGTTCTTATAACATTTATAAAGCATAATTATTAATAATGTTTTAATACAAATAATTATTTCATTTTCTTTTTTTTCCTCTACTAATATATCTGCGCAAACCTAAATATGTACACTATCTTCATATCCAAATATAGATATTTAAACATGATTAAATATAAGTAATTTATAATTTTTTAAATTTAAACAATAATATCATAGCTTTTCTAATTATCAGAACGTTGATATATAGAATTAATAAATCTTCAAAAGTAGTTTAGCTATATTATATACACACACATATGCTTATTCTCTACAAATATTAATTAAATACTATTATGATTGAAAAATAACAGTTATATTTTACCTTAAGAAAAGATCATATATATCCCCTTTCGTGTGAAGAACAAAATAAACAAGTCAAAGTTATGCACTTGTTGTATATAATGGTCTCTATATTGTTAACAAGATATGAAAAGATTTATCATATAAGATAAAACAAAAAAGTAAGTAGAAATGGTTGAAAAAACAATTGAAGCATGAGGTGTGAGACTTGCCATGAGCCATATGGAAAAATCTTAACCATTGCATTTAAAGTTAAATATAAAATTGGTAAATGTAAACCATTAAATTAAAAGTTGAAGAACAAAACTCATTCAATCCCATTCTCATTTCCATATATTATTATAGCAATAAAGAGAAAAATAAAAGAAGAAAAGTTCAAAAGAGAGGGGAAGAAATATAGAACAAGCCCCACAGCTCAAAATAAAATAAAGTCAGAAATTAAATTAAAAAAAAACTAATACCATTCGTCACCAATAATTATTGTATGTTTTTACAAGATATTGATGTGACAATGATGTAAAAGTAAATAATTAAGACCGGTATTATTGATGAAAAACTTAAAGGCTAGCAGCAAATAAAATCAGAAAATCCCCGAAAAGATAAGCGTATAAAATAAAAACACTAATAGTCGGTATTAGGAAAGCTATTTTTTGCATCCTAAAGACCTTTTTACTTCAGGCCTCAAGTTCAAAAGCCTTATTCTTTTTTCTTTTTTTTTTTTTTTTTTTTTCTGAATCCTTATTCACATTTCATGGTGTTCTGCAATTTATTGAGATCGTTTAACTTATTCCAAGAATGAGAGACAATTATTTTCATCATTTAATTCATGATATATTTATGTATGTATGCATGCTTATATATCTGTATATGTATCCATAAGGTGATCAAAACAGTTTTAAGAAATCATTTAAATAGACTTTAGGTAGCATGTAATAACACATATTGGATGCGTAATCTAATCTAACAAAGATATTTTGTAAGTAACCTAATTGTAATTATTTTCTTTGTATTTCACTTTTTCGTCGAATTGTGCCCTTAACCATAGTATTAATCACTAGTAATTATTGTGTTTGTGTTGTAAATTATTGATGCAACAACGATGTAAAAGTAAATAATTAAAACTGGTATTATTTATGAAAAACGTTTTTTTTAGTTTTATATGTCTATGTCTATGTGTATAAAAGAAAAAAAAAAAGAAGAGGGAGCCTTTATATTTCATCCTTTAGAAATTGGGCTAATTGGCTTTTTAAATAGCTTTTTAAAATAAATGATAATAGTTTTTTAAAATTTAACAAATGACCATTTATAAATGATACTCTGATAAATTCATCAAGTTTATCAAAGTTTATCACTAATAAACAGATATTTGTTTAATTTAAAAAAGATCATAGTCATTAATTTTAAAAATACTTTTAAAAATGCCATTAATGACTGTATCTTATCATTCTTATATGCAATAACATTAACTGATTAGAGTTAAAATACAGTTTACCAAAGAAAACCGAGGTGGGCCGATTCCTCCGGCATCTAAAGTGAAAGATTCAGAAGAGATAACAGCGGAAGCAGTGACCAACACACTGAGAAGGGCTCTCACCTTTTTCTCAATGATGCAGTCTCCTAATGGCTTTTGGCCTGCTGAAAATGCCGGCCCTTTGTTTTTCCTCCCTCCCCTTGTAAGAAATTTTTGCTTCCATCAAACCTGTTGCATAAGCTTTTCAGCTATATATCTACATATACATACATATATATATATATATACACACATCAACTTTACAAATTTTTAACATATAATAACATTTGTGCAGGTTATAGTGTTGCATGTGATGGGAGCAGTTGACCAAGTTTTAGGACCAGAGCACAAAAAGGAGATCATTCGTTTTTCCTACAACCATCAAGTATAGTACTCCATTAATTTTCTACCCCAAAAATTACTCTATAAACGTTATAGTAATAATTATAGCGATAATGATGATTATGATGACGACGATGATAATAATAATAACAATAATAATAATAGTAACAAAATTCAGAAAGCATCCCTAGTGCAAGAAATAATTACATTTTTTCTTTTTAAATAATACCCCTTTCTACTATTACTATGTATATGCAGAACGAAGACGGAGGATGGGGATTTCACATTCTAGGTCCTAGCACAATGTTTGGCACAGCTTTAAATTACGTTGCGTTGAGGTTGCTTGGAGAAGGTCTTGATGATGGTGAACAAAGAGCTATGGCTAGAGCTAGAAAGTGGATTGTCAATCACGGTGGCCTTGTAGCAATTCCATCTTGGGGAAAGTTTTGGCTAGCGGTATGACTCGATTTGCTCATTCAATTTCATTGTTACGTATTTGTAAGTTTGTGTATATGTATATTTACAGGATTAGGAATGCAGACTCTTTGTTATATTCAAGGTATTTTTGGTAGGAAGGAGAGATGGAGGGAGAGGGCCAGAGGGAGAGAGATAGAGGAAGAGCTCTAATTGTTAATTTGTTTGGTTGAAGGGAGAGAAGGAGGGAGAGAAGAGGTGAAAGGGAGACCCTCTTCTTCTTCTGGGCCTACCATTTTATATCCTTCTATTAATCGAGGGATTCATACAATCCACTACTAAAAGGCTTAAAAAGACTATTTTATTCTTCAAAAAGTTTAATATGAAATAATAAAAAAGACAATATTGCAATAAAACATATATTCATGTATCCATCTGTCACGCCTCGGAGTACGGGAGGTGACGTGGTGGCTTGATTAAGTTAATTAAATAAAGATTTAGTTAAAAATTAGGTTTTAGGATTTAATTTATAAATAAAAATGAGATAATTTTAAAATCTTTCATAGAGAATAAATTAAGGAAATAAAATAAACCATCATAATGATTAAGCAAATAAAAAGAACATTAAAAATATTTAAATATGAGGTGGAACGAGTATGGGTCCCACTGGCCTACATATTGTGCACACACATATAGTACTGACAATATTACCATACAACCACAGTCCAAAAATAAAAGAAAGTTAAAGATTTTACATGCCTTGATTTGTACTTTGACCTACCCAAATCTTCTACTGGTCGTAAGTCCGGTCAGCGGACTCTTCTCCGATCCTAAGCTGATATCCACCTAGGGTAAAATTTTAAAACAAATAAAAATGTGAGCGAAAGGCTCAGTAGGACTGTATTTAAAATAAACAAATAAATATTCTAATAGAACTTTCTTAAAGAATAAATAATTAAATAAATCAAATAAGTATTTCCATTTACTAAAATTTCATTAAAAATAGTTTGTCAAGAGTACCTTTTAATTCTCTTGGGCAAACCAAATATTCACCACCGAAGTGGCCCAATTGGGTTTCGGGACCTGCCCTCAAGGTCGTTTATTACACGACCCAATCTCTGATATGACATCATGCCCATATGTCATTTTTATAATTATTAAAATCTCCGTTTACTACATATAGTCATTTACATTCATTATGGAGTTCATTATGAAAATATCTCATTTTACCGTTGTAGAAAATAGCCAATGAAATCCTTTTTCAATCCATTATTGAAAACATTTATTGAAAATCCCTTTTTGGTCAAAATCATTTTTAAAATTGGGCTACCAAAGAAAAGGGGTAGAAGTCCTACCTCGATATCCGTGTCAGTGTCCCACACCGTAATCCCGGTCTGCTATACATTAGCTCCGCAGATCCACGCACAACCTTAAATGAAAACTAGGTCTATTAGTATCTAACCCTAGATATCCTAGATTATTAAATCATCTCATAGTGTCCGAGTGTGCCACTTAGGTTTATAAAATCAGTTTATAAAGTTGGAATTTCAATCGGGATTCAAAACAATGAAAACAAGTGAAAAATCACAAAATTTGAGTTATGTTCGGTCGGTCTGCCGGTTCCCCTGGTTCGGCCTGTTGGAAATCCAAGTCCGGTCGGCCAAACTTTTCCAGGTTCGGCCTGCCGGTGGTATGAATTCGCCTGCCAAACACATGAATCCAGCCTGCCGAAGATCAAGTTCGGCTTGCCGATCTAGGAAATTCTAGAAATTTTCACGCACGGGTTCTTGGCATCCCGAGTCCCAATCTTTAATCCAACCTGTTTTTCTCAGTTCTCAGGCATGGATAATGATCAAAATTGATAAATAAACATTATTAAACACTTTTCAACTCATTAAAACATGATTTAAGCAAGATTTTCACAAAAATCTGAAAATAGAGAAAATAGAGGAAAAATAAAAAATCTTGATTTCAATTCGTTTTTGATCAAACAAAGTTTGTATTCTAGTTATTCTAAGTTACTCTAACCTAGATTGAAGCTTTTCTAAGCTCAAACGAGCTCGAATATCAAAATACAAGAAAATTTAAAAAATAGAAAAACTTTTAAATTTAAAAAACTAACATTGAATTGAAGCTTTAAAACGAGTTTGAAATCGTCCAATCGAGTTCCCAAGCCTCCAATCTGCTAACCCAATGCTTGAAATCAAATTTTGGTTCAAAATTTTAGAGAGAGGTTGAGAGAGTGAGAGAGGAACCGAGAGAGAGTGAGAGAGAGGAGAGAGAGAGCGAGAAAGAAAATGAGGAAGAGAGAGAAAGAAATGAAATAAATAGAAGAAGAGAGAGAAAAGTGGTTGCACAAGACTGTGTGCAACTACACACTGTTTTCAAATCAAATTGTTTCATTGAAATTTAAATTAACAATTAAAAACAATTTGGAATAATTAAAAATTATTAAAAGAGTAAAATAACACGAGGTTACTTAATTTTTACAAAATAATCAAATTAAGTTTAAAATGCTCATTATGACATATTAATCCATCATTTATCACTCTAATTACACTTAATTAACTTCGGGGCGTTACACCATCCTTTTAACTCTCCTTCCTTCTTACCAAATAACGTAAAGGATTACTGCAATCCTTTCCATCCCTTATATTTTTCATTCTTTCAAGTCTCTCCATCCCTCCTACCAAACGGAGCCTCAGGGTGTGTCTACTTCACATGACAGGAAAATGGATCATGAGGATTGATTCCCTTTCCCATTTAATAATGTATTTTATTACGAAATAAGTAATAAAAGCTTAGTGTGCCTAGCCGAATAGAGCAAATGAGCAAAAAGAATATCACTTCTACATCCCCTTGATATGATTTCCTATTAAAGAGAATGAATACTAAATTTACCTATGTATGCTGATAAGTTCTTATGCCATTGCTTACTTGATTGTGTAAGAGCACAGTATTAGTAGTGACATTGACAAGAACACTATTAACACTAAAAAGACAATCGGATTGATTTTTATTACATAATTTAATAGACTAGTCCATGATGATAGAAAGGAATTTAATATTTCTTCTTGTTATTACTTTACTTGCCTATTTATTAATCACATTACTGGGGAACATGATCTCGATAATGCGATTGACGAAAAGGAAAGTAACATTGTTGCCTATCACTTAGCTCGTTGGGCTCTTCTACATCAGGTGTATGGTAATGTTTCTTTGTTTGATGCTCCATTGCTAGTTTGCTCAGATGTTAAGTGGTTGGGAACATCATGCTAGTGTGGGATCTTAGGTTTGATGTGTTACGGCATGTGTTCGTCCTTTTGTCTGGTTGTTTTCTGTTCGTCTTTCTAGTTTGTTAGTTCGTGATCGTGCTGTGACCTGCTCGTCTTGCAGTTTTTTTTAGGCTGCATGCCCTTTGGTTTCTTTTGGAATAAAATTCACTTCTTAGCAAAACAATCACATTACCTTTCCTATTACATTCCTTTACGGTTAATAAATGTGCTCTTAGTATCACATGAATTAAAATGGGTATATCTCATCACGTCCACTTATCTTCTCAACGAAATAACGAAGGTTAAGACTAGTGAAGTTTCTCATGGGGGTAGAGTGTAACATTCCACTACTACCTATGTTAAGAGCCTACTATTACTTATGTTATTTCTTTCATTTGCTTTTTGCCCCCATAATGATGTTTTATCTAGAGATTAAGAGGCTCACATACTTATATTGTGTGACACCTAGTTTAGGTACTTGGTTTGTACGAGTGGTCAGGTTGTAACCCCGTGCCTCCTGAGATGCTGCTTCTGCCGAAATCGTTTCCTTTTTATCCAGGTATACGAAATAAGGGAAACTTTGTTGGAAAATGCACCAGCTTGTCCTTGATAGACATTTCTAAGCAGCTAATTATTGCATCTTCTCTCACAAAATGCAGGCAATATGTTATGCTACTGTCGCTTGGTTTACATTCCAATGTCCTATTTGTATGGACGGAAGTTTATCGGTCCAATAACCGACCTGGTTCGGTCCCTAAGGAAAGAACTCCACACCGAGCCTTATGATCAAATAAATTGGAACAGAGCACGAAACACTTTTGCTAAGGTTAGTTGGTCTTGGAGACTAATATACTAAAGGACCGAACAGTTGAGAGTGTAATGAATCACTATGCAAGCTATGCTCATATTATCATATATACATAAATTTCAGGAAGATGTCTATTATCCTCATCCTCTAGTGCAAGATATGCTATGGGGATTTCTACAACATGTTACAGAACCAATTACGAACTGTTGGCCTTTTTCAAAAATGAGAGAGAAGGCGCTAAAGCTTGCGATGGAACATATACATTACGAGGATGAAAATAGCAGATATTTTTGCATTGGATGTGTTGAGAAGGTATTAGTATGAGCTCAGAATATAACAAAAGAAGCTAGATCAAACTACATGATACAATGTTGCGGCTAAATTATATTGGACTTTTAATGGTTATTTGAACTGTAGTTATTATGTATGCTTGCTGTCTGGGTTGAGGATCCAAAATCAGAAGCAAACAAGTTTCATTTAGCCAGAATCTCTGATTACCTTTGGATTGCAGAAGATGGACTAAAATTCCAGGTTAATAAAAACAAAGTTTAACTGACAATCGCACATGTGAAAAATTCAAATATTACAAAATCCAACTAAAATATGAAATTGATGTACTGCAGAGTTTTGGTTCTCAAATGTGGGATGCAGGTTTCGCAATTCAAGCATATTTCTCCAGTAATCTAATAGAAGAGTTTTTACCAACACTTCGAAGAGCACATGAATATGTGAAGGCTTCACAGGTTTGATAATGAATTGTAGTACCGCAAGCGTTTTATTGATGCATTGTTAACTACATTATCGTGTAATGTAATGAATAGTTTCATTTAAAGGTTCGTCAAAACCCTTCTGGAGACTTCACCAAGATGTCTAGACATATATCTAAGGGTGCATGGACATTCTCCACGCAAGATCACGGTTGGCAAGTTTCAGATTGTACTGGAGAAGGACTAAAGGTAATGTTATAATTTGCATTAGATGGTTTGTTTTCAAGAATTACCTTCGCAATTTATTTTAACATTTTTCTTCTTTTTTTTTTGCATTTTCAAATCTACAGGTTTCCTTGTTGTTCTCGCAAATGCCAACTGAGCTAGTGGGAGAAAAGATGGAGACAGAACGCTTCTATGATTCAGTGAATGTCCTTCTTTCCTTTCAGGTATGTCTGGTAAACTTGTTTACTTACAAACCTAACCGAAAAGAAGTTAACCCCTATGCATTTCAACCTTGTAATCATATTATAGAGCAGCAATGGTGGTTTTCCTGCTTGGGAGAGTCAAAGAACATTCAGTTGGGTAGAGGTAATGCTTTAAAGCTGCTGT
The DNA here is from genome assembly GCA_946598075.1 of Artocarpus hirsutus. NCBI lineage: Eukaryota > Viridiplantae > Streptophyta > Magnoliopsida > Rosales > Moraceae > Artocarpus > Artocarpus hirsutus. The sequence continues at coordinate 5,248 of CAMOHE010054909.1, read as the reverse complement.
GTTTTTTTCTAAAATAACAAAATAGAGTTTCGGCGATTATGAAATTATTTGATGATCCGACTACTTGCAAATAATTTTTTTTTTTCCCTTCTCTCCCTTGTAGAAGTTCAACCCCACAGAGTTCTTTGAGGCTACCTTTATCGAAAGAGAGTAAGATTTCTTCCATGGTAGCATTACCAAGACGACGATTTTATATTTTGCTATGGTTTGGTTTACTTAAATTATTGAATGGATTATTCTAGGTATGTAGAGTGCACTTCTTCAGCAATCCAAGCCCTAAATCTATTTAGGTCATTACACCCCGGGCATCGAGGAAAAGAAATAGACGATTGCATATCAAAAGGAGTACAATATATTGAAAACCAACAACTTCCAGATGGTTCATGGTGATGGTTTTTTATGAATTAATATCTGAATTGGATTATGTTTTTAAGTACTATTGGTTTAGAAAATTTTAGTATATTGATCATAGGTATGGTTCTTGGGGCATATGCTTCACGTACGGAGCATGGTTTGCCGTAGAAGGGCTAGTAGCTTGTGGAAAAAGCTACCATAATAGTCCAGTCTTGCGCGAAGCTTGCAAATTTTTACTGTCAAAGCAGCTACCAAATGGTGGATGGGGAGAAAGTTACCTTTCCAGCCAAGATAAGGTCAAATACCAATTGACTTGACTTTAGATGATAGAGATAAGCAAAATAATTATAATATATATGATAATATTATACTTATAGTCATTTGTTTTGGAGATGACATATTATTTGGTTTAATTTGAAACAGGTTTATACTAATTTAGAAGGGGATCGGGCAAACTTGGTCCAAACTGCTTGGGCATTGTTGGCTCTCATTGGTGCTGGGCAGGTCAGTATTACCAGGTTTTTTTTACTCATGGTCAGTGACTAGATATGTCGGAACATATATTGAGAATACCTTCTATGTCAATTAATCCAGACAACGATAGAAGAAAGATGATCAAGACAATATGTTGTCACAGAAACATGAATAGCAATTAACATGCTTAATATTTTTAGCATATCTATACTAGTAATCAGTTTGTTGGGCATTAGGTGGTCAATAAAATTTACGAATACAAGCATGTGGTGATGCTCAAGGCTAAATAAATTTGTCTTTTTTTCTTTTTTACCCTCAAAATGTAATATTTAGTAATTTGTTTTAATATGTTGTTCAACTTAGGCTGAGATAGACGCAACACCAATACATCGTGGAATAAGAGTGTTGATCAACATGCAATTGGAAGACGGTGATTTCCCTCAACAGGTACTTGAACTGACAACGTTCTTCATAGAATAATAACAGCAATAACATGCACAAATAATTAAACTAACATAAGAGCACTAGAGCAAGCAAATTCCAGATGGAAGACCTCTTGGTCGAAATAAACACCCTGGCTTCGATCTTTCTCCGTACTATCACGGCTCTAATAAGCGCCAAAAATGTACATGAGACTAAAATGATTGATAATAACGCTTGTTAATTAAGAAATATAAGCATGTGAAAGTGTAATCTATAGCGTGTGATTTTTCAATGCAGGACATAACGGGAGTTTTTATGAGGAATTGTACGCTAAACTACTCACTTTATAAAAACATTTTTCCTACATGGGCTCTTGGAAGGTATCGTCGCCGCGTTCTATTTGCGTAAGCTTTCAACTGGAGTGATGTTTACGGCAACTGAGCGAATGTGAAACAGATGATAACGTGGAAGATAGAGACTTCCATCTTATGTGTATTACCTTTTTAAAACATGTAATAATCTACTTAAAGGTTGTACAAATAATCGTCATCTGATGGACGTAAATTATTTGTGTGCCAGTATGGTCTCATCGAGTTTCTTTGATTGATTGTCTATATAGATGCCTTATAAATTAAGATATCAATTATTGATCCCTCGACAATAATTTCAAGGCCAGAATAACGTTTCTTATAAATTAAGTGATCGAATAGTCCAAAAAGACACAAACGCTTAATCAATAAATGTACCCGTTGACTAAGCGCCACTACAAAAAAAGTTAACCAAGTTGTAACTTGGATAAAAGTTTAAGCTCTGCATGCTAATCAAAAAAGTTACGAAAGTCATAATTTTTGCAGTGCTTAGCATGCGACAAAAAAGTCGAATGATGGGTTTGTATCCAAGTTATAACAGTTACTCTTAAACTTTTCCAGAGTCGCACTATGTGTTTAAAGTAAGTTAATCCTCTGTGATCTTAAGTTGTCTTAGAGACTCATGCAGTGCTTAAGGACTCCATTAGCGCTTTTGTTGTTATTATTATGAACTTTACAAATGTACTAGCACATTCAAAATCACTAACTGTACGTATATAGGACATTATAAATTTTCCAATTTCCGATCGTCCATATGGTTTGAAGAAGCTCATTGTTCCCTTAGAATCTAAGGGGGGAAAAAAATCTATATTGTATTCTTTATTCTCGTTATTTGTTGAATAGTTGATTACCGTCTATCTAAATTTTTCTCATTTAACTTACATCACTTGTGTCAATTGATCAGCAAATAACTTATTTTAGCATGAATCTCATGTGACGCCCCAAGGAGGGGGTCAGTAGTTTTAGGTAAATAAAATAAAAATTAATGTAAATGGACAGAAAAATAAATACAAACATGTCTAAAATAAGTAAATTAAGTAGATTTCTCATTAAAATAAATATCATAAAAATAAATGATATCATCGGCAGTCACCATCACGTGAATGCCACGAAGGTGGAGCCGAGATCTCATCCTCATTTACCATCACGTGGAAGCCAGCCACGAAGGTGAGTAGGTAAATAAAATACAAATAACATCAACAATAATAATGATACAAAAATACTGAAAATCGTCCTTGAAATAAATAACGCGATGGGACTCACAAGGACGAAAGTGACATCAGTAGCGACATTGGGACAAGTCGTATAGTACACGTGTCATACCACAGTTATATAGAAAATACCATTTCAATCCCAAGAGCCAGGTTCCGATCCTGGGACCTTCCTCCCTCTTTAAAACCTGGAAGGGGATATTTAAAAATAGGAAACATGAACGGAAGGCTCAGTAGGATGATTAGTTGAAAACAAGTTATTTTCAAATATCATTCACAAATCATATTTACTAAATCAAGTCTCAAAAATTATTTATAAAGATTGATAAATACTTACTTGAACAAGTCTTTGACAAAACGTCACCGTACGGGTTTTGGAAATCCAAAATAAATATTAAAACACAATTCTTCAAAATTAATGACAGAAATCATATTTGAGAAGTAAATTTCGGCCAAAACAATTTAAAAAGGCTACCAAAGGAAGGGATGAAAATATCCTACCTCATTGGAAATCCAATAACGTAAGCTGCAAATAAAATCCAACGTATGCTCCGTATACGTTTAAAACCTTAAAAACTACATTTAAAATAAAAAATCATATTCAACAATTATCATTATATCAGTTTAATTATCAGTGTGCCCCTTTGACTCAAATAATCATAACCCAAGATCATAATCCTTTTTGAAACATTTCAAAATCATTAAACATTAAAGACTAGAAGAAAAATATAATTATTCAAGTCCACAGTCGACCTGTCGGTTTCCCTAGTTCGGCTTGTTGAACTACACAGTTCGGCCTGTTGAACTACACAGTTCGGCCTGCCGGAAGTCCAAGTCCGGTCGGCCGAATATTCCTAGGTTCGGACTGCCGGTCGGATGAATCCGGCCTGCCGAACTGGCAAAATCAGGGGACCCGAGACTTCGAGTCTCGACCTCCCCAAGCTCCAAATCTCAAATTAAAACCTGTCTTTCAATTCCCAGATCATGAAAATCATATAAAAAGCATATAAAATCATAATAGGACAAATTTAAATCATTTTCCCCAAATTTAAACTCAATTTCACAATAAATTTGAAAATCTAAGAAAAATGTAAAAATTTGATTAAACTAATTTTTATTCAAATAAAACATAGATTCATAGTAAAATAAGTTCTATAAGCTCAGATTAAACATTATCTAAGTTCAAGGAAGCTCGGATTGCAAAATGCATAAAAATTCAAAACAAAAATCAAAATTTTGGAGAGAGAGAGCTAACCTCAAATCAATGTTTTTTGAAGAGGATTTCTAGCTTGAATCTCCGTCTCTTAACTTCAAATCAATGAGTTTAAAGCTCGAGAATGAAATTTTGCAAAGAAAATGGAGAGAAGGAGAGACAGGAATTAGAGAAAGAGAAAGACGAGAGAGAGAGAGGCTGGGCGTGAAAATGAAAAGGAAAAGCAAGGGAAAAAGAAATAAGAAAAAAAAAGAAAAGCCTTAAGGGCATTTTCGTAAATAAGAGAGAAATATGGGATAAAAATATCATTTTATATTTTTAAACAAAAAATCAAACTTTAAATATAACAAATACAATAAAATCTTCAAATAACTAAAATTAAAGACAAAATTTTACACAAGCACACTTAATAATTAAGCTTAACATAACTAACCTCACTTTAAAATTCAGTCCCAATCCACCTTCCTTAAAATAAATTTCGTCCTCGAAATTTTTAAATACATGAAGTTTAAAATCAAAAACAACACTGTGTACTCAAACGTAACTGTAACGACAACTGTCCCGACATAAAACTTGAAAAATTCAAAACAAAACAGTGAAAATCTCACAGGTTCAGTTCCCGAAAGATCTGAAGCCTAGGCTCTGATACCATTCTGTGACGGCCCAAGGAGGGGGTCAGTAGTTTTAGGTAAATAAAATAAAAATTAATGTAAATAGACAGAAAAATAAATACATACATGTCTAAAATAAGTAAATTAAGTAGATTTCTCATTAAAATAAATATCATAAAAAAATAAATGATATCATCAGCAGTCACCATCACGTGAATGCCACGAAGGTGGAGCCGAGATCTCATCCTCATTTACCATCACGTGGAAGCCAGCCACGAAGGTGAGTAGGTAAATAAAATACAAATAACATCAACAATAATAATGATACAAAAATACTGAAAATCGTCCTTGAAATAAATAACGCAATGGGACTCACAAGGACGAAAGTGACATCAATAGCGACATTGGGACAAGTCGTATAGTACACGTGTCATACCACAGTTATATAGAAAATACCATTTCAATCCCAAGAGCCAGGTTCCGATCCTGGGACCTTCCTCCCTCTTTAAAACCTAGAAGGGGATATTTAAAAATAGGAAACATGAACGGAAGGCTCAGTAGGATGATTAGTTGAAAACAAGTTATTTTCAAATA